>CAJPEX010005921.1:0-14461 GCA_905338405.1 Notodromas monacha | reverse complement strand
AAAGCTATCCTCGAACAACGCCCAAATTTGATTAGAAGCGTAAATCTCCTTCATTTCCACCTCCGTGTCGATGTAGCAATGATTCAAGAAATTAATGTACGCTTCCTTCACCTGCAAAAAAAATTCAATTACGGAACTTAATCCATTTCCTCAACAAATGGTATCACAAAAAAAATGTTCGGATGCTAAAGATGATTGAAAACGCTCTCAAGTATAGGCAACAAAAATTAACTTGTCAAATAAATTTGCAAAAAAATAAATACGGGAAGTTCAAAAAGTTCTCGAACAACGAAAATAAGTTTTTCGATCTTGTTTCAAGGTTCGGAACACAAAAACCTTCGTGGAATTAAATGCTGATCCGGGAAAATCTCTCAAATTTCCCCTCGAAATAAGACAACAAAATCCTTGATCCTTATTTTTGAAAATTTGAACTCTTTGTTTGGTCAAATTTTAAATGTTACGCACGAGGAATCCGAAGGCGGCAGAAGTTCGCAAATCTGAAAATTAGTGACATCTTATAACGGCAGAAAAAAGTTCGTCCCTGCAGTGGACAACTTTGGAAAATTGATCTAATGCAACTTTTCAGGCATCCCAAAAAAAAGAACTCAATATATCCCTCCATGAACGAACCTCAGGAATACAATCCTTGTTAGCAACCATATTCACAATGTCATCCAATGGAAGCAGCGAATGACACTTGATCTCTGTGAACACGTTCTTCCCGCCGGTGCATAAAGCTAGAAGCTTAACCAGCTCAATGTGATACTGTAATGGACTGCTTTCATCTAACCGATGTCTCTCAGAACGCATCAACTCCAAAAACTGATTGAATGAAGACTTGTCATTGTAGAATACCAGGACATCTTCACCAGCATTGATCATCTAAAATTAATCAACAACCATCATCATTTCCCGTTTTTTACAGCAAATGTCGACTGACTTCTTGCATGGCCAGGTCCTGACAACGGCGTATGAATTGTCCATTCGCTTGTACGATCGTTTGCAAAAATTTCAGGTACTGAATATGTCTCCCGTGCGTTTCAATGCAGTGCACGAAATGCTGAATAACTCTTTCGCTCACTTCAGAACACAAGTTGACGTTGTCTCTAAAAATCACGCACATTGTCTGCGCTTCAAGAAGCTGCAAAAAATTTTTTTTATGTTCGTTATCGCCTCGATATCTCTTGACTGAATTCAGGCGGAAGATGAGTTTCACAAACCCCAGGAGTGAGAAACAAGTCCACATGCTTATGCAATAGAGCCTGATTTTGCGGATTGGACAGGCAGAATCCTTGCAAAAACTGATGCGCCAGTCTCATCAGCTCTTTCATCCTTACAAGTCCAGTACAACAGCATGAACGCCCATGTTCCGCAGCAAACGTTGTTCGTGTCGTCGGGCTTTGAAATGAGAGGAATTGGAGGCGATACTGGACTGTCCCGAAGACATGTTTGAACTGAACGTGGTTTTCATAGGGGAACCCATTCCCGTGTCCATTTCTTGAGTACACATTTTGTGCATCCTGATCAAAATCTAAAAGGTCAATGAGAAAACGTGAAATTTGTTCTTCAGTCTGGAGGGAGAATCAGGATCAGTGTTGAAACAACGTCATTTTAAGCACATCGATGTGGATTTTTCATATGTTTTAAAAAGTTACAACCATACCTCTTCATGTCAAACTCAGTACATCAATACTAATTACCTGTTGGATAGTCTTGTAATTACGAGATTGAGTGATGTCAATTGGTGGACCTAAATCCAAGTCAATCGCTGAACCTTGCCTATCTGAAGGACTCAACAGTGGGGCTCTCGAAGAGAAGCTTTTCTTTGACTTCGAGGATAAATCTCCGTCCTGAAAAAAAAAAGATACGATACACGTGAAAATTTGGTAATGCGAACATAAAATAACCCCATGTGTTTGGGATTCCAAAAACGATTATTTCCAAGTTAATGAACTGTGCTAAGAAACTTTAAGATTGCAAAATCCTCGAAATGCTCACCAGTTTTGACAAGACCAGTGGTTGTTGCCTCGTCGCAGTTCGCTTCCTGGCCGAACCCAATTCCCCTTTGCTCTTCTTCCCTGGCCCATCTCCGTCACCGTCGGCATTGTCGTCACCAGCATCACCACTCGCTCCACTGCGTTCGTCCCCAGCCTTCGCTTTGTACACCCACAATTCCGATTTTTCAACCAGCAAACGCAGTTCATCGAGGTCAGCTTTGATTTGCTTGTAGGACTCGACGTCTGCGTCCGAGACTAGCAGCTGTACTTGGCGAAACGCTTGGAGGACTTCGTGACGTTGGCTGAAGTGGCGGAAGAGCAGTTGTAGGGCGCCGGTGACGAGTGGCGGATAATCGTGCATGATTAGCTGGAATAGGACTCGAAGCAACATCCGCCCTCCGTCGCCATCAAGATCCAATTCTGCACTTTCTTTGCTGCAAATAGAAAATGACAAAATGACTCAGCGTATTTACTTGGGTGCCACGCGGCCCTTCTTTCAGAAAAAAATGTATTAAAAAATAAATTTAAAAATATCCCTAAAATCAGTGTCCCTTACATCTGAGCAACAAGAAGATGAAGAAGAAATTAATGTGAGGCGCTAAGAATCTTTGTCCATGGGGAAAAGATGGTTCAAGCAACAGCAACTTCAGGAATATATCAGTTGGAGCAGGAAAAAACGAAGGGGAAAAGATTCTTCCAATTGAGAAAGCTGCCATATATTGCAAGCACATTTAAACTGCTCCTGCAGATTAAAAAACAGAAACAATAAAATATCAATGGGGAAACATGGATCCACACAAAATAGATTTCACTATTCTTAATTTTCAGCAGCAAAAGAAAAGAAAAAACTGGGGTACTGGTCTTAAACGAAGAGATTTTTGGATGAATTTCTGAAAAATAAAAAGTTGCGGTGCGTGTCTTACTCGAGGGTGCGTGGTACTCAATTAAATAATGTGCGTCTTGAAGTTTATTACCGTACAGCAAATTTTTTCATTATTTAAATACAGTACAATTACAGTACTGTATAGGCAAAGAACAAAATTTATCTGATATTTTTCAGGTATGAATCACAATTCCACGATTGATACATGAAACACGATTCACTCACTTTTCTCCAAAAATGCCTTCTGCTTGTGCGCCGATGATCTCCAGGTCGATCCCTTTGTCTCCAGAAGAATGAGAAATGGGATCATCATTCAAGTCGCCAGTTTTCGATATTGAGTCTTTCCCGGTTTCCCGAAGAGCATCGCCGTCATTCTGACGTTCCTTTTCTCGCTCACTTTCCGAAAATTCTCGCTTGAATATTGACAGAAGACTGCTGATCCTGTAATCTAGCCTCTCGTTCAAAATGAACTGAAAAGAAGAGGAAGATTTTATTAGAGATCATGCGATGGATTTCCCCAAGAGGATTACACAATTTTTTAATACAGTATTATCATGCAGAAAAAATATAAGGTTTATACTCCTTAAGCTCTCAACATCTCCGTCATTTCACTGATATCCCTTAATTTCTTTCTAGGTCCTGAAGTTACATTTCGGCAAGAATCCCTTCGACTCTGACAAGTTAGTTTAGATTCAGTTAAACCAGGGATTTTCAACAAGCTTTAAGTTTGGTCAGTGACACGCGGTGAGCATAATTTTTCATGAAAAAAGGTACAGTATTAGTTTCGAATTCCAACTAGACTTGAATTGAAGCCAACCATGGAAATAAATGAATGAACGATCCATTAAAAAAAGTATGTCACATGTGCCTGCTTCGTATAATGGACTGTTCAATAAGTGGTCATTAAAAATTTTGAAATTGTACAAGGGAACCTGGACGCCAAGCTCATCTTCAAAGAGGGAAGCTTCGGTGACGGGCTAGATTGATACACAGTACAGCAGATACATCGAAGTACAGTATATAGAATATAGATCTAATACATATTTATTTATTCAACAATTCACTCAAGAATTCACGAGAGAATTTCGAAGAATTTGAAATGTATTGTACTATTTCACGAAGCTCCACGTTTGTCAGGCTAGCGGAGTATAAAAAAAATCATTATAGCTTTAAAGGGTACAAAAAGCTTCTCTAGGAATGAATTCAGTCCATTAACCGAGGCACCACTGTAGAAGGAAAACTTACACATGATAAATAAAATCTCTCGATGAAGCACATAAAAAACTCACTTCAAGAATCTCAATAATCTTGACTTTGGTTTCCATGATGAGAATATCGTTTTTCGACGGACTGTTGCCAGTGAGATTGTCACACGTGATGCAACTGCCACAAGTCGCTCCCGCAGTCGTCGGAGCACAGGTCCCAACACTGATGCTCAACTCACCAGGCCTCGATCTACCTCCAGACCTCAAATAGCCTCGTCCTGTTTCTTCAGCTCCAGACGCCCCAAGAGCCACAGTGCTGATCAAGGCTCCCATTTCCTCAATGCTTTTGGCAACCCCTCCTTTAGCATCTAAAAGAAATAATAGTGAAAGCTCATTATAACAAAGCCATTGCGACCCGTAAAAAACATCAAAATCAGAACTTATGCTGGAGTAAAAAACTGAAAATGCCATCAGATACGAATTTTTTTTCGATTTCTCTTTTCTGGTACTTGAGAAAATTTTCACAAAAAGGTAAACTGTAGACATACCTGCAGGCTTTCCATCGTTCCCACGTTTTCCGATGCGATGCGAAGACGTGTCCAAAACTCTCAACAACGTTTTCGTCAAACGAAGCAAATCCGAGAACGAATAGAATCCAAAATAAATCAGCTCCCTCGCCAATTTTACGACCTCGAATGTCAGTTTGTTTTGTTCGGCATCGGAAAATCCCCACATTTTCGACACGACATTGCACAAATAGTCCTCAACGAACATGATGACGGACGCAAAATGTTGCTGTACGTGATCCTTGTTCTCGTCAGCCGGTTTATTCGTGTCGTACCTGAATAGGATTCAATTTTAAAATGTCGTAATTTTAAAGCTATCAAATAATGTTCTGTTGTCATTAGTAAGGAAACACGGCACCAACAAGACGAAGAAACCATCTCTCAAAAATTCGGACTTGAAAATTCGCTAGTCTCACAAAACGTAAAATTTTCAATCATANAAAATAATTGTTCACAAGAAAAAAAAACCATCACAGAAAGCAAGACGCACATCAGCACAAACACATGCGTTATTCAGCCCTAAAAAAATTCTGAACGAAGTAATAATCGAGGGTTGATTTAAAACGCTTGTCATTATATTGAAGAGAATCATCGTTTTTCAAAGATGCTAAGTCATTATCCATCAGATAATTAGAATCAATAATACTTGGCTTCTATTCATTTCCCATTTACTTATTTGATTATTTCTCAACTCCACCCCTGAATTCGACGAACTCCAGCTCATCAACTAAAAACTTCCTGTTACGTATATTTGCGAAAACTGCCAAGATCGCAACATATCGACTTAATGGTAACGTGGAACATAGTCACTCGGAAGAGTTTCAATTTTTTTTTACTGTATTCACTCCAAGTCCCAACAACACACTTCTCATAAAATATTGAGCTAAAAAAAAGTGGACTGCTTCGTCATACAGAAGCATACATTTGTTCTGCAAATTTTGAGTTTTTGGTCATGTCTTCCTTGAAACACATTCAAAAATTTTGTGAGCACTGATAAGCGGCAATCAAAGCTTATATATCGATCAAACTAACCCTCAAATCTTATGTGTAGTAAATTAGCTGAAAATGTTCTCAAACGCTTTCAGTAGGCTTCAGAGATTCCACAAAAACGAAGTCACATCAATAAAACACGGTGCATACCAATTTTCACGTGCAAGGAACGCATAAGCAAGGTTAAGAAAAATTACCCATCAGCTGCTCCAGGCGCAATAAAGCTTCCTCAGCTGGCAATAGACATAAACCTCAACAGCCACCATCACCCATAGACCCTTAATGAAACCGAAACGCCGAGACATTCATCATACAGGACAAAGGGAGGGTATTAGTAGGCCAGAAGAAGCTTGAGCTGTTCATAATTATTGAATGAAATGACATCAATGCTGGAAGGTTTGAAGAAAAACGGCTCAGAATCCACGTGGAATTGACTCACTCCGGGATTGAGAGTCGAGTAGGAATATCAGACCATAACCTGGCGTATTTGACAGGAGTGATTGTTTCTTGCGGGTCTCGATCGACGTGCATGTGTAACATAAGCCGAGTGAAGCTCGCTCTCAATTCAAACGAAAGCTCCTGATCGGCCATGCATCTGAAATAGCAAATTCATTTCCAAATTAATAACTAACATCCACATTATAATTATTTTCCAGACGTGAACTAACAACCTTATAGAAGTATCCAGTTCCATATTTTCGAAAGCATAAGACGCACATTCAACTTAGAAATAAACCGGAAACGATGGGATCTTAACTTAGTAAGCAAGATAAAAGTTATACGCGTTCAAAAAGTGTCCACCCACTAGAAGTGACGAGATAGTAAACTTTACTCGCTCGGTTAATTTGACAGGGAAAAATAGGTGGTTCTTCACAATTTTTTATAGTAATCCACCGTTTTCGTATTTGAAGAGTTGAAATACTGTATGAAAATTCGCCTTTACAATCTCATAAATACAGCGTATTAGTCATGTATCGCAGGAAAATTTTCCGTACTTCAAAATCAAATTGATGTCCAAACATTGTGAAAGCTTGTTGATGGCCAAATACTGCCTATCCAGACACATGTTTGAGAAAAGATCCAGTTGATGTCGGTAATAGTCAAGCACTGCACGATCCTCCTCTCTTCCTTGGTTCGCATGAACAGCCAATTCAATTATGCTTCTCGGACGCTATAAACAATAATCGTCCACAATTATTTTATCAAAATACTTTATTATCCAAAATAACAACGTCCTGAAAAAAAAAATAATAATCGAAACGTACCCGGCCTTTATCCCAAACCAAAACCACGTCCTCTGTCTCTTCAACAGTGTAGATCGGTTCCAAGTCACCTCCATCACCCTCAACTTCGAGTTCCACTTCCTGCTGAGTTTGCACAATTCTGTGGAATATACGGTAATTTGAAGATTAGCGAAGTGGTGAACAGTAATTCAAAAGTACTTGACAGCTTCGAATGACATTACAAAAAAGATCCTTCTCCTGAAGAATAAAATCAATATAATCCGTTGCGAAAAAATGCATAACGGATTCATTCGCACAATAGTCTCGAGCTGTCACTGATTCTTTCTTCGGATAATCTACTGAATTATAATTGATTGACCTTGAAATAAGCGGAAGTGTTGTGGGAAATGGAACTTCCACATCAAGTTTTCAAGTGGATACTTTTTTTTACGTGATCGATCGTTCTGAACGCTCTTTTCTGCCGAGCATTTTTCTGTTTCATGATTTTTCATGCAGATAATCGTTTATTTATCGTTGTAATTTATGCAAGATGAGGTGTGAAACAATATCTTAATAAATAAATTCGGGACGTATCAGCCATTCTACGCGAAATCAAAATACTCACTCAGTATATGACCTTTCGGGGGTTATGGAACGAATTAGAAATTCTAAATCGTTTCACACAAATTACTCAAGAGATTTTTCAAACAATGATGCTACCAACAGATCAAGTACTACACACTGAATATAATTTCAAAAATCACTTACTGAGTTTCAATCAAAATGTCAGCATTCTGCTCCGATAACACGCTTTTACAAATCAATTCCTGCGTCGCAGGGATGGCCTCATTGTTCGAAATGCACAAATCAGACAAATAGTCCAAAAATCGCCAATCCCAATTCTTCCCCGGATTTTTCGCAGACGCCTTCCCTGCATTGTTCCTCAGGAGCCCAACGAAAGTATCAATCTCAGCAGCGGTGATGTGTTTTTCCAACAACTTCCTGTTATTATGCAACAACGCCGTGATCGTGTCTTCAGCCAAAATATCGTATCCAATCTGTTTCTGCATGAATCCGAAGTGCTTGGCGATGTATTCTTGATTCTTGCGATAGTCTTGTTGACTGAGACGTAGGATTCTATAGCAAAGACGGAACATGTAGCGAAACGGAGCGTGATGAGCGTCGCCAATGTCTTCGATGCGAAGAAGGGGTCCACTGCCGTCACTACCGGGGTCGAAAGGGGCTTGTAAAATGCGGAATATCTGCTTCAGAATGGCTTGTTCTCGCAGAAGCTTTTGTCGGTCCCGATTCGGGTTCGGGACGATAAGATCCAGGGCTTCTCCCCTGTTGGCTTCACCCTCGCAATTCCCGATGAAATAAATCAGCTCTTGCAGCAGTTGCGTCGCCGACCTGCATCAACGAAAAACGGTCAGAATAAATACGTCAATTGTTTGAAGTACTTCCAGAAAATCCTTTCCTGCAAGCCTCTCCCTACCAGACCTCAACTATTTTGGCCGTTCATTCTTTGTTTTTGGGGACATGTTAAATAAATTTTTCAACATTCGTTGTTTTTTAAATGCCCATCTGAAAAAAAATTGCAAAAATTCGGAATCTCGATTAACTTGGCTTAACTAATTCAACCAACAATAAAATGACCAAAGCAAAACTACCGTATCTACAGATCCTTGAGTACCCACTTTTCTAGTCTTAAAATTTGGATAAAACATATCCCCGAGTAGGACGCACACCCCATGTCTCGTGACTGAAAATATATCAAAGTTTTGAAAATAAAACACAGATGATCCAAAAGTTTGACTTTCATTCAACTCAGCTTGAATTAGTTTTCCATTATTTCTATTAAAAAGCAAATTGTGCGCGGAAATTTGTAGGAAATTTTTCAGTAGGAATCAATTATGACGCAAACCTAAAACTGTGACCCACGTATGACCCAACCAAAATAACGCAAAAAAAAATAAGTCCAACAAATTTGAACAAATTCATCTCTGAAGCATTACATTTATTGGTTTTCTCGATTTTTTAGATGATTTCCTAGAACTAAAAGATGCTTGTCCCCAAAAAGCGAAGAATGAAAGGTCGCCCGGGGGAAAGCAAGTGGAGGTGGAACGGAATTTCACCAGAAGCCCACGGATATTCCCGAATACGTCATGCAATTAACAAAACCTTAATGCAAACTTGAGGAGCACAAGCATGAAACAATCTCAGGAGAATTGCTCTATGTGTGTGGCGTGTTTGAAACATTCGCAACTCACCTTCGATCATTCGGTGCGATGGATTTTTGCACAAGCTTGTCGGCGATGGCGGACAATACTTTACAAGAATCATTGGCAAAATCCAAATCGCGAACTTCTTGTGCCGTTACTGGCACAATCGCAAAGGCTTCTTTATCCTCCTTGATCCCACATGCCCCGACCTTCGCCATAACCGGCTTGTCTTCCTCTTTGTCCACAGGAATGGACGTGGAGTGGACCCAGGTTGAAGAACACGAGTGATGCAGACGAACGTAAGCTGACCGAGGAACCAGAGAATCACTTCTTGTTATCGTCGTGGGATCGAGTTCGAAAATAGTCGAACTGTCTTGGGCGTCGTTGAAAGGAACCAAATGGTAAGCCTCTTTGTCACCTGCAATAACATCCAGTTCATTCGCTCTTAGTCATCAAACGTTCACCTCACACGAAAAACGTTTTTTTTCTTCTTTCAAATATTCAACTTCCAATAACACAAAATCCACGATTTTCTTGGTTACAGCATTGGTTTCCGGAATATCGGACAGGTGTCACCGGAATCCCTCAAACTAGAAAGGATATGAATCCTCACATAACGAACCTAATCCTTTCTGGATGCGGGTCATTTTGCCAAATTTTCGTCACGCGAAACGTACTTTCCCTTAAGATTACATTTTTTAATGATATATTGTAATTCTTTCTTTATATTGTAACACTTACCGAATGACCATCATGAACCTTCAAAACCATGTACTTCTCAGCATAAAGGTGTTAATTTTACATTGAGTAGCATTAAATTTCAGTATTCAATTCCCTCAATCTTTCTGAATTTCAAAAAAAATTTATAATGTGAAACATTTTCGTTCGACGGGTGAGTTTTCAAAAATAAAAATATTCGCTAAGCGAATGCTTTTTGTGCGGGCGTTTCGTTATGCGGGGACTCTTTTTTCTGGTACAGTACATGAAATACCACAGCTCGAAAGGAACTAGCCACACATACGCTCGAATAACCTGGCATAATCTGGCTAAAACTTGACCTTTTTCAGTGGCTAAAACTTGACTGTGAACCAACTGAACGTCAGGCGACACCTGTGACATTCCCGAAACAAAGGTTGAGGAATAGCGGAAGAAGCTTCAAAATATTCACTGAACACGAGAGCGATCTATTTACATAATCAAAAGAACTGCGAAAGGTATTACCTCCACGACGATTTCCTCTCTAAAACAATTATTTGGGTCCCCATAGGATTTTCTACCGATCTTATGGGGTTCTTTCGCGAAATATTCTCAAAAACGAACTTTTTTATGATCACCTGAATTTTATTGTGAAGAGGGTCCACCTGTATTATATACAGTACTTGACAAATCGAGAAAACCACGCACTCATCGAATGGGCGAAAAATAGTAAATCTTCTAGATTTCGCGGGACTGAAGAAAACTATCATAAGACATTGTCTCGGTTGATGAACCCTCCGGATAGTAGACGAGGTCAAGTCTATTAAACCGAGGCAATAATTTAAGAATATCTTACCTCGTAATTTGTCCCTCATCACATCAGGAGTCTGGTCGTCGTCGACTCGGGCAGCAAGATACAATCCCGTCGCCAAATGCTTGAACCGAAACAAGGAGTTCCAATGACCGGCGCCACCGCGCCAGGGTTGGGTGTGCACAACCTCGATTTCCCAAAGGGCCTTGGAAGAAGTGGCGGACGTGGCGGTTGCTCTCGCAGTGGCTCGCAAGAAGACGTGTTGACCCTTCTGGTACTCATCCATGGTCAAAAATTTCTCCTGTTCCGCGTGGAACAATCGAACCACGTCTCCGCCTTTGAGGATGTCATCGGAGTTCTCTCGGTGCTCCAGAAAAAGCGCGATTTTCCAACACGTGTTTCCATTCACAGCGTTCACCTGAAAATTAAGAACAATCACTTATTCCACAATTTTCAGTATTTCGAAAGAAATGAGTTTCCTTAAATGATCCATCAAATTCTGTTAGTAAAAGAAAGTTCCACCCTCGCCTTCTCGCACATGAAAAAAGTCGCTTGAATGGCGGAACCTCAATCAGAAAACAAAATTAGTACGACTTCACTAACTTAACCAAATAAAAAAAGTAGTAGGAATGTAATAAAATCACGACATATGAATGGAGACTCGTTGATGTTCCAACAGTATTTTCGATTTCGCCTCAGAAACTGCGATACCCAAAGACCTCCAATTATTAATTTTATAATAAGTGTCAGTTCTACGAAAGAATTTCATCTTCCTCACGATCAATCAAATAGTACTTGTAAAACAAACATCCTCACATGAAAAACCTCACTTGAATCACTGACTACATTCGGAAAAGAGAATAACATCTATACCGACTGATCTAACTTAACCAAGTCAAAATAGCAGTTGGAATTTAATAAAATCATGACACATAAATGCAGACTTATTGATGTTCCTATACTATTTCCAATTTTGCTCCAGAAACTTCGGAATCCGGAGACCTTAATTTAGAAGAACTGTACTGACAACTATCTTGAAGCATGGTGGAATTAAAATAAGCAAATTAAACTGTCAATTAAATGTAAACCTATAAAATACAATTTAGAATATATTTAACTCACCTCTTTGCAACCCGGATTATCCGGAAGTTCGTAATTTGCAGCTGCATGTAAAGTCTGCTGCCCAGCGTTCACGGGACTCAATATGACTTTGTCTCCAACAACGACATTATCACCAGTGGATCTCAATTTATAAAACGGCATGATGTAAAACCATGAACCTTCGTTTCCTGCTGGGTCTAGATAAATCCTCATAGCATTTTTCTCCAGAGGAGCAGGGAGTCTCTTGTTCACAGTCAAAAACTTGTTCGACTTCAAATGGAGCATTTGAATTACTCCACCATACTGTATCCGTGACCCTTGTAGCTTCTTATTTTCTGTTTCGTTTTGTTTCTTCTCAATTTCCGCAGCATGCTAACACGGAAAAGTTCAAAATTTTAGATCAATTGCAAAGCAAGACAATTTTACGGTAACTTAGAAACGTACGTGTAGTCTCTTCAAGAGAACGGTATCAGATGCAGACGTAGAGGCTTGCTTCGCGGCCTTCCAAAATTGCTTCTGGGCTGAGTATCGGTTCATTGGACAAATCCTGAACAAACAATCTGAACAAGGCACGGAAAACAAAATTAGGAAATGTCGAAGAAAATCAAATCGTTGAGCATTCGTTTACTTACCTCGGAATTTCTTCGGAGGGCATGTTAAATCTCCTGCTCGTGGGTTGACAACAACACGGTCATCCACCAAGCTGAAAACACGCAAAAATCATGAATATTGACTCAGGTATAAATTCGAAAGTGAAACGGAAATGTAAGGCTCATTCTCAATACAGAGAATGAAGAAAACTTACCCCAGCGTGCTGATGAAACCGTTCACTTGTCCTTCTGCATACAGTGAAACAACATCCCCCATATGGAGGAAGCTCGCAGTTCCCATCATCAACTCCCCCATTTTAACAAAATGTAGTTTTTATCTCCGAAGGAAAATTAGCAGATTTACATGATCACAGAAAAATGCGAAGCACCGATCAGTGAGCAACCTGATTCAGTAAACTAACGGGCGTGGTAATCATCTGGAAGAAAATAAAAAGCTTCAATATAAAACGTGTCTTCCCTTGGTTGAGGTTCATTAAAACACTTTTCCCATAACCTGAAATAAATCTCAGTGACGCTTCAAACGACCTTCCGATCCCTGAAACGAGGAGAATTCATGCAAGAAATTGCAAGCGCAAAATTGACGCATGACCACGATCAGTTGTACTGAAGTGCCTTCGAAGAATCACACATGACGAAGCAATCACGCACAAGCATTCTAAAAACATGAAAAATTTCAACAACACCCGTAACGCAAATGCCGAATTCTACGCACGAGATCCGCTGAAATACATTCTGCTACTCTAAGTAGCAATCACCGAATACCTCGACAAGAATCACCTCGAAAGGAATCAACAGAAGTCAAAACGTAACGAAATAGTAAAAGCAAGAAGAATTGCTACAATATCTACATCAGTACAACTATACATCGAAGGTGCAACACGCCCAACCGTGCTGGAAAAAAAATCCCTGCAGATTCAAACAAATTATTGCGGATTCCTAGGAAAAATCAAGCCTTCCCGACGTGAATTTCCTCCAAGCGCTCCACATCTCGAGCCAAATGCTTCTTCTTTAAGCCCAAGGCTCGCAA
This sequence comes from Notodromas monacha, assembly GCA_905338405.1. NCBI lineage: Eukaryota > Metazoa > Arthropoda > Ostracoda > Podocopida > Cyprididae > Notodromas > Notodromas monacha. The sequence goes on along the minus strand of CAJPEX010005921.1, from coordinate 1,129 downwards.
CGTCCCGAGATCCGTGTCCGATAGATGCTTTTCGTAGAATAAGCCCATGGCATTCTGAAATTCATGCACACTAGGCACACTTGCGCCAATGAAAAACTGTTCCCCAGATATTTTCAGGGCGCAGTATAAGACCTGAGGTAGGCCGTGAAACTCCAAAAAACGACCGAAGGCTTCAAGCTTCACTTTGAACCCTGCGTTTTTTTTCTCCCCAGGTTCTTTGTCCCACAGCGGATTGTACTTCCAAGGAGTTCCTAGGACTTCCACGTTAAAAGCTTTAGAGCTGATGAAATTGTCGAATTCGCCGAGTGTTTTATTCATTTTCCGCACGATCACCACGCAATTTGCAAGAGAAATCTACGACGTTCGGTAGAAAACACTGAAACCTGCACATATCGGACCATAGAGAGTATAGTAACACTACACGACTTATTAAGTCAACAAACAACACAACGAATAGTTTCGAGAACATAAAGCACGACCAAATAATCGTGTATCGACATTACCTACGCACCAAATACAGTTTTTATGGTTGAAGAAAAGAATCAAGGCCAACGAACAACAAAATCGAGCATACAGAATATATGACACGATTGAAAATCTCGCCTAATACTTCTTAGAGCATATATTTCATCGAACTATTCGGGTATCACCCGTTAGTTACCTAAGAACAATAAGGTTTTTCCAGAAATAAAGGTCCTCCACAGCTTGTCGCGAATGTCTATTGATCCACGTCGAAGACAACAAAAACACCATGTCACGGGGACAAAAATAATAATCAACAGCTTGAAAGCTCGGAGAATGGGCACCCTAACACTTGCCTCGTCCGTAGCCCCTCCAAGGGAGTGTCTCGGAGTCCCGGCGGAATCCGGTGGATCCGTTGTACCGAACAGAGTTCCACGAGTCAACACAGATGTCGCTGTGAGCGATACCTTACTGAACCTTCTTCAGCGTGACACATTTCCATACTATAGACCGGCCGATATAGAAAATTATACTTACCGCAAATTTTGTCATTTGGAATCAGTGCGAGGGTATGAAAAATACTCCGGGAGTACCGTTAGGACGTGTGGCAGAATTTTGAATAGATGTCACTATGATCGCGGGCCATTTCTCATGCCAGGAATTCAGT
>CAJPEX010005920.1:0-14464 GCA_905338405.1 Notodromas monacha | reverse complement strand
TAAAATGATTTTATAACAAGACAATTTAGAAATGAGTAAACCTTCCAAACAGATTATTTATCTTTCACAGTGGACATTTTCAAAGTTTTTTTCAGTGAAAATAAATTGATATTCAAGTGTGGAGAAGCCTGGTCCAATTATTGATTTCAGGTGTCTTCTCTCATTAAAAAAAAGATTAATGTTAACTAACAAAAGTGCATACAGGATTCAAATGTTACCCAGGTTCAATCAGGTTTCTTCATTGAGCAATGGACTTGGATTGAGGAACAACTTATGAGTAAAAATGAATGAGAAAAGTTAAAATAATTAATCATGCATGTAAAATTTCATTTTTACTATATTTACTTGAATGCCATGCTGCACACCTGTTTCCTCAAAGTTGAGAGAGAAAATTAAAGTGTGCATTGAGATGTGTACATATATTTTTCAAAAAGTTGTTCAGAAATTCAGGTGTGTGGTATTCTGGTATAGTTTATTCTAATGAAAAAAATTGGATGTATAGTTCACCATTGGAGGAATAAATTTATTGGAAACAATACTTGAACATTAAGTATATTGAGGGTCAGTTCATGTCTAAATTTAAATTCGAATGTTCATATTTTGAAATATTGAAGTCTTAGAGTGACTAAAAGTGGGGTGGGTGTCTTACACTCTTACCTGATGACATAATTTCATCAATAAAACTTTAGAATGGAAATCCTGGTTGGGGCTATTACACAAGGGTGTGTGATACTCATGTAAATGCTATAAGAAGTGCATGACCAAATGGGATTCAACATTTAAGTAACAAGGAAAATTGGAATAGAAATTTCTATTGTGAGGGAATTCAGATTTCCATATACTGTAGCCCTAATATTACAGGCTTTCAGTTATTTTCAATTTAAGTATGTTTGTTACTTACTACAGTTTTATTTGTGTGTTCGTATTTTTATGTACATTATATGCTCATTTCTTCAGCATAGCTTGATTATATTTTTCATTAGAAGCAATTCATAGATTTTTCACAAGGTACAGTACATGCCTGGTATGGGTGGTACCTCGCAATTCAACCATTGCCCTGCAACATAACCAGCTTTTTTCATTTATTTGCTTTTTTGCACTTGTATTTTTAATTTTACAGAGTGTCTTGAAATTTTACCAATTTGAAATTCAATTAATACTAGTTTGGCAACATAATCTGGTCAAAATGCAAGGTACCACCTGTACAATGAACCATGTTGGTACAGAATACCTGCACTGGAATATCATCATACTGCTCATGGCCCCACATTACTTGGAAAGTGAACAATAAAACAAAATTATTTAAAAATTATTCTACTGTGCAAAATTGAATTTCAACTTTTTTTTACTGCATAATGCTCATATGCATGAAACTTTGCTTCCATTTTGTAAGTTATAGGCATCCTGTTGGGATTCTCAAGCAATTGGTTTATATCTGGCACAAAACTGCAAATTATCCTCTTCATTTCCATCAATTCTCTCATCTGGGCCATATTTCTCATTGAAAGATTATTTTATCTTATATGATTTGTAAAAGATGCAATTGGCACATTTTGAAAATCTTAAATGATAGAATTCGACACACACTAATAACATGAGTACAGTGGGGCCCCAAGATTTGGACATTATTGATGCTTGAATCTTATTGTTCCTAGACTTTGTTGGGAATATATAGAATTGATCCTCCTGTTGATGAAAACTGATGGGATTTTTTCAACTTCAAAATACAGTTAATAACAGTGCAGAAGAAAAATCACACACTACATCTGATCTTTCTAGCAGGAAAACAATACAAAATAGCAAGGAACAACCATAACACTTCTTGCACTGCTCTCAAATGATGGATATAACTTTGAATAAATAAGTACAAAATTAGTCAGTTTTGAAACATGAATAATGATGCATTTGAATATTAATACCTTTTTTAATTTTTTGAATATAAAAGCTCCATTTGTTCAAGAGATATCAACGTTTATGAAAAAACCTTGTTCATATTTTCACAAATTTTGGTGAGGTGCCCATATCTCAAAAGATTGGGGTAGAATTTCAGTGTCATATGACCCCAAGTTGCATATCTTCCATATGCTAGCTATAGTGGGTTTGGAAGTTGGAACCTCACTGCATTGCTGTCAGACGCATACTAGAGCGCTACTGGATTTTTTGTCCACGTGGCGCCCACCAAGAAAGAATGAAAGCAGGGGAGAGAGAGAGAGAGAGAGAGACAGAGAGAGAGAGAGNAGCCTCAATTCCTGTTGTCATTTTTTATTGAAGTGAGTTTTTTAACTTTTTATAGGCTTGTTCCATGTTTTCTCTCCAAAATTCAATTTCAAGCAGACATACATTTCTAAAGCTTTTTAAAAATTTTAAGCCAGCTTTTAAGAGTTATTACACACACCCTATATTTGTCCTCTCAAATTGAGAAAAAAAGTGTGTTTGATACTCCAGCAGTAAATACTGTACCATATTCTCTCCACACAGTAAAAAATAACATGTTGAGTGTCTCTCAAAAGTGCGACACTTGATCGCATTGTCCCTGATATTATCTGCAGGAAGAACGTGACGACTGTACATGGTGTATTCCGTGTCACTGTCTATATGAGAATGTCTGGCTGTGGGTATTTTGTTGCTGAGACGAACCGAGTGGGAAGATGCAAATGTAGATGATGATGGTACTCTTGCTTGCTTCCTGCAGAGGAGCAGAGGTTTCCAACCTTCATGACTATAGCAGAGCCTATTCTTTGTATATAGTCAACATTCCATGTGGCAAAAGGACATCTTGAAATAAATTCAACATGCTGTGTCCTCATTTGGAGTAAAAGTAAAAATTGGGGCCCAGGAGATGTCACAAAAAACATTGCAGTGTCTTGAAAATGGTGAAATGACCTGAAAAGGTTGATGGCAGGTACACAAATTTTAAATGCCAAGACATTTCAATGTGTGTCATAGCTCATATTAGGTGAATCGCATCAAATCTTTGACTCTCCAGTATAACTATCCCAGAGACAAATATCTTGACAACTGTTGCAGGAGCTTTAATGTGTCAGATTACAATGTGAAAAAAGTACAAGGTAAATGAATCTAGGTGTTGCTTTGCCTAAATTCAATTTTATATGCACAGTTGATTTCTGTAATACAACATTTTTTCATTGACCCACATGTCATATTCAATTAGTCAAAAATGAGGGTATGTCTTATACTTTACTTGAACAAATCGTTCTTATTCAAGATAAGTGTGTTATTCAAAGGTGTTTGGTGTTGCAGTATTTGGAGTTTTTTGCATTTCTGACCAACTCTATACTGCTACATTTCCAGTTCCAATCCTGTTTCTCAAATGATTTGCTCCTCTTAGAAATCTGAGATGCAGGATGTTCAGTGAATGCATAAAGCATATACATTGAAATCTTGTTACAAGAAATACCACTGCTAAAAATCTTTCACTCCATGAATGTTTTCCTTAAACTCAGGCAGAAAGCCCATAGATAACAAAGCTCCCCACTCCAGCACAGGTGGTATTTTGTAATTTGACCATATTCCATTACCAAACTAGGGTCAAATTGAAAATTGGTAAAATTGCAAGACACTTCATAAAAATAAAAAATGTAAGCACAAAAAACGCAAAAAAATGACCAAAGCAGGTCATATTGTGGGGCAAGGGTCAATTTGCAAGTTGAACTCCATGAAAATTATATCATAAAAGTGTGGGAGGTCAAATTGCAAGGTACCACTGGCACATACAAATTTTTTGAGAAAAGTCTTCATGCAGAAATTTCCAGACAAAAGCAGGCACAGCAGTCCAAAATTTTACACCCCACATGTGACTGGCTGGTTGGATATCGTTTCTACCTTCGACATAGTTACTGTTTGTACGAAGTTTCATACCAGGGTGAGTAGTAGGAGGGTTTTATTTTTCTAAAGTTGTAGTATAGGGTCTTACTTGTATAATTACCTTATAACTCGGAATAAGTAACTGATGCTATTTTGTGGAAGATTACGTAGTTTTTTTACCCAAAAAAAAAATCTGACAATCCCAGAAAAACAACATCTATAAAGTGATGATAAAGTTCAACCTTGATAATTCTAACCTTCCTAATTCCATTTTCCCATCTTAAATTCCTCAAAAAAAAGCATTGATCCTCTCTAAAGGTAGGCTTCTCCACTGAAACCTCTGTATAACTTCAAACTTCTTAGCCCTTTTGGCTAGTATTTTGTTGATGCAAGAAATAGAAAAGCAATTATAAACTTACAATTTGGTAAAGGAAGTGAAATACTAATTAAACAAATCAGCATACCCTGTCAACTAATTTGAGAAGCAAATTTTAAGCTCATAAAAATTTCCTTCAATTCTTCTGCCCCCCCCCCCCCCCGAGGAAAAAAATTCATCTTTTTCCTTAATGCAAATCCTTTTTCAAATAACTCATCAAAGCCTATTCCTATATGCATAACTTGAAACCTCTTTAGATCAAAACCTCATGAAGTAGAAGTTCTTTGCTGTTCCCTTGAAATCTGACTTAGAAATGTTCAACTTCACTAATAAGGTTTGATGTGAAAATTGCTTCCAGTTCCTCATTTTAAAAATCTCATTATAAAATTATTCAGTATTACAAAATTTGTCCAAAAGTCCCCAAAAAGTTTCTCATGACAAGATTTTCCACCCTAAAAAATTTTCATGTTTGATATCTCAAGGCCTTGGGTGAGCATGTATGTATATATAGGTTGGGAACCATGCATATATAGGCACTGCTTCCAAGAAGTGTTGAAGACTCTCACAGCCTCAGTATAGGAATAAAGAACAAAGGAAAAATAAAAAGAGGAATAATAAGAAGAACAAGAAGAAGGAAATGATCGCCACATGCAAGAGGATGGGACATATATAGAGAAAGGCTGAGAACCAGACACACACACACACAGACACACTCAGCACAGGCCCAGCAGATGGTACCAGCAGCAGTGTTCATAAACACCGGAGAATTTCTCCAGGCGATTGGAGCCCCCTTCTCACATTCCCAGGATAAAAGTGTAAAAAAAAAGAAGCAATATGTCCGGAAAGGAAAAGAAAAAAAAAAATATATATATATAAGAAACAGGGGGAGGGATGGGTTCCAGTATAGCCCCGCCGGTGATGGTCCTGCGAATATTTTTGGGACTCGTGCCAGGAACAAAACGTCGTCTGTATAGCTGCTGCTGCCGCCACCACCACTATTACTGCTGCTGCTGCTGCTGCTTCCAGGGCAACTAGAAATAAATAGCCGGGGGTATTTCGTACAGCACCCAACCTAACCCGAACCCGAAACCCCTCTCGCGTGGGGGTCCATGCACCATTTCCCTCCAGCACACTTCTTTTCCTCATCCTTTGCTGCTGCTGCTGCTGCTGCTGGGGCCACCCCGACATCATTTATCCTCGGGCAGCAGACCAACCCCAATCACTTACCCACAAATACCAAAAGAAGAAAAAGAGAAGAACAAGAAGAAGGAATAAAGAAAAGAATGAAGGACAGCAGAGAGAAAAAAAGGATTCACTTGCTGCTGCTGCGCTCTGTGCTTCTCACCCTGGCTGCTCTTTTTTTCTGGTTTTCTTCTTGTTGTTGTTTTTTTGTTGCTTTTCTGTTGGCTTCAATTTGAATATAAGGAAAGCAGTGCAGCACAGGGAAGAGGATGCTCCAGCAGCATCATGAGCAGCAGTAGTACAGTATGAGCAGCAAAGAAGAGAAGGACCCTGGTGGTGGTGGTGGTGGTGGGGGGGAGGGGACGGTGTGAGCGAGGAGGCGGAGATTTGCATATTTCTGGTGTCACTGGGATTTACATGCATAAATTTTACCCCCCACAGCAGCAGGCTTGTCTGCGGAGCGCATGATGAATGTTCTGGCCGTCTGACAACGCCTCAGGCTCTGCTCCAAATATCTCGCGCCCCAGAGTTTATCTTGTGGGCCCTGTTTTCTCATACTGTATCTCTGTGTGTGTGTCTCTCTCTTTTTGTTTTGTCTCTCTCTCTCTGTGTCTCTCTTTCTTGGTCTCTCTCTCTCTTTTCCCCTCCCTCTGTGTCTCTCTTCAATTTTCTCTTTCTTTCTTACTTTCTGTGCTGCAGTCAGGGGATACTCACAAACAAGTTTTTGAGATTGGAGGGATCCTTTTTTAAAGTTTATCTTTATACTGACAAAATTGACCACAAACAGTATATTTTAAAAGTCTCATTTTATTTCCCCTCCAAGTTGGTTCAGCTGGTGGCCATGGAATATCTGAGTCACTTTTAAGTGTCAACACATCTACCTGAGAAAATTCTGAAGTCAACTGACTCAATGAATTCTGCATGTGAGCTGTCAAGTTGAACACTGCTACTGATGGAAAGTTGAAGAGGAAATGCAGTAAATATCTTACTAATGTACTACAGAGCAAACCTTGGTTGGAAACATGATTTTTCATGCTTCTGGTGGGGTGTATACAGCAACTGCAACTCTGATTATTATCATTTGGGTTAATTCAGGTGGAATCTCTTACAAAACCTGTTGACCAACATTTTACACATTAAAACACCTGTTGAGATTTTATTTCAATGAATGTGTTTTTCTTATGCAGATCTAGGAAAAATTGAGACAGATAATTAGAGACAAGGCCAATGTGAGACAGGGTCAAATTAACAGAGATACTTTTTGAGCCAGGGACAAATTCAGACTGGAACTTTTTTTAGACAGGGACTGCTTCATCAAAAGAAACTGTCTTGACTCAGCTTCTCCCTAATATCTCATGTTTGAACATGAACAAAAATTGCACTGTTTATTATTGGTGAAAAGTTCTGCTAAAAAACAAAGTGTACTCTTTTAAAGTGTATCTCTGTGACTAAACAGGTTTTTTACTTTTTCCGTATTGTACACCTGTAACTGAGTTCAACGTCCTTTACGTACGTTCTTTAAAGTCATACTTTCGTGGTTGTGAATTATGTAATATTTTGCATATCAAATTAGTTGCACAAATAGCTATTTGATGGGGATCTGAAGTTGCTTCATGGCTGTCTCAGTTTGCCGCTGTCTCAAATTGTCCCTGTCATGAATTTTCCCTATTTTGAATTTACCCTGTGTCAAATTATCTCTGTCTCAAATTTTCTGTCTATTCCATTTGTCCAGTCTCAGATTGTCTATATCCCATCTTATGCAACACTGCATGGTGTGTGAGTATAAATATGCTGGTACCAAAACTCAAATATAAGTCTGGATCTTTTACATGGGTTTCAGAAAAAGTTAGTTAAAGATAAGAATTTATTATGAGCACATGGGAAAATGTTTGGATATGATGGACACACAGTCTGTACAGCAGTCAGAAAAAATGGTTCCCATTTGTAAATACAGTGAGAACCCCACATGTGGATGCCTTGACCTGCGGACAATTCAACCTATAGGGACACTTATTTTACCATTAAAAATCACTTTTTGTTTCACATGAGAAAATTTCACATAGAGACACTGATTTGTCCAAAAAATGAAAAAGGCATAACATGTGGACATTGACTCAAGTTGCAGGAAATGCATGCAAGAAATTTCAGTATGAAAGCACCACTCATCAAAAAGAATGACAGTAATGGCACCTTGTGAATCATGTAATATTTTGCATTTCAAATTAGTTGCACAAATAGCTATTTGATGGGGATCTGAAGTTGCTTCATGGCTGTCTCAGTTTGCCGCTGTCTCAAATTGTCCCTGTCATGAATTTTCCCTATGTTGAATTTACCCTGTGTCAAATTATCTCTGTCTCAAAATTTCTGTCTATTCCATTTGTCCAGTCTCAGATTGTCGATATACCATCTTATGCAACACTGCATGGTGTGTGAGTGTAAATATGCTGGTACCAAAACTCAAATATAAGTCTGGATCTTTTACGTGGGTTTCAGAAAAAGTTAGTTAAAGATAAGAATTTATTATGAACACATGGGAAAATGTTTGGATATGATGGACTCACAGTCTGTACAGCAGTCAGAAAAAATGGTTCCCATTTGTAAATACAGTGAGAACCCCACATGTGGATGCCTTGACCTGCGGACAATTCAACCTATAGGGACACTTATTTTACCATTAAAAATCACAAAAAAATCCCAACATGAGTACATTGACTCAAATTAGGAACATTTTGCAATAAAATGGAAAATAAATTTTTGGCAAAATTACAAGAAACAGATGTTTCCAACCCTAAAATGTATGTAAGAAAAGTTCTTGGGCATTTCTCTCCCCAATTTACCATCTATTCAGCTAATATAAAATAATTACTTCCAGCATAGAGGGACTTCCTTCTCTCTTTTTCACTCGAATTTCATTTTTACAGAAAATGCCAACACTCCTATGAACTGTACAGATGAGGTATCAGTATTCAATTCCCCAAATGTTCATATTGCGTTGAAATACATTGATTGAATCAGTTTAAATTGGGAGACAATTTTTATTTTCATGGAATTAGGGTGAGTATTTTGTACATGGAACACCAATTAAAATTATATAATGTAAGTCTAAGAGAAAATGAGACTTGACTTGGGGAAATTTTGACTTAGGGACACTCTTGATGCACCAATTACATCCGCATCTGGGGGTCTCACTGTTTATGGGCATTATATGGTTTGTACATATCTAAACCATGCAGCAAATTTGGATTATAGTTGGATTAGACACAAGTGTTCATACAAATACAGAGGGTAACCATTTTTTGGAACTGCAGGATGTGTGTCCATCCCAATCCAAAAATGTTCCCATTTGTTCATAATAAATTTTTGTTCTTAACTAAATATATATATAAATTTTTTGCTCTTGAGCAAAAATGCTGAAAAATTCCACAATTTGCGGATGAAGGGTTAAAAGACAATGATCCAGCTTTACATAGAAAGAGGGGAAAGCAACTCTATATATAGAAATGTTTAAAAACTGATTTAATCTTTTTTCAGAATTTAATCAGAGACATAGCAACAGCTCACCCACTGTTTTCAATTGTCTAGCTTGGATTAGTATTTCACTCAAAAGTTGTTACACAAGAACAGCAATGAGAGGTAATTGTCTGTATCCATGGTTATTGTGATGAAAGTAATTACCATGCTGTGCCTGTACATTGCAGAGCAGAGGATAAACTTGGAGGGGAAATCCCTATACACTATTCTCCACTGTACTGTTACGTGTACTCTATTGTGCTCCTCTTTTGATGAGAGGGGGGTTTCCAGGGAATACATGTCCAACCAGAAATGGAAGGAGTCCTTACATGTGTGAGCTCTGGGTAACTGGGAAAGCCACGATGACGACGACCCTTTATACTTGTGTGGGGTGTCGACGGGTTCCCTCTGCATGAGCCCAGGATGATATCCAGGGTTACTTTTTTCATCCACTGCTTGTTTCCTTTTGACAAGCTTTTGTCCCTGTTCTGTGTTCCGCAGCAACGCGCGGATTCATCAGCCATAAACGGCAACATGGCCTCCTATAGATGTGCTTACATATACTGTACAAGGGTTGGTTCATAAGTTTTGCAACTTTTTGAAATACAGTCAACCCCTGTCTAATGGACTTGATTCGTGCAAGGGACAAGTCTGTTAGACAAAAAGTCCTTTACACAAATTCAATTACATAAAAAATTAAAAATTTCAATTTTCAACACTAATTTTAAACCAACAGAAGTCTGTTTGGTGGATTTTTTCTGTTGGGCAGGAGGAAAATCTGCTTGCAGAGCTGGTCTGTTTGGCAAAACTCCCTTACACGGGAGGTCTGTTAGGCGGGGGGCCACTGTAGATCCAATATATGGAGTTTCAAAAACAAAACACTTTTTTTTTCATTGGCATAGCCCCATTATTTGGCAACACATTGTTGATGTTCGAAATACTCTGTGCCAATTTCATGTAATGTTTACTAAACAGTGCCAAAATTGATTTCTGCTTGTTTGTTTTTTTGCTACTGTTGCATCAGTTCTACTTCCTGAATACACAACTATGAAAATTGACAGCTACACAATCCTGTATTTACCAGAAGTTTTTATTTCAATTGGTTCATAAAATGCAAAACTTATGAACCAACCCTCCTTTAAAGCCCTAACAACAGCAGGAGGGAACACTGAGCGAATTTCATGCATTGTTTACAAAACAGTGCCAAAATTGATTTCTGCTGGTTTTTTTTTTTTGCTACTGTTGCATCAGTTCCACTTCATAAATGCACACCTATGGACATTGACAGCTACACAACCCAGCTGTGTTGACCAGAAGTTTTTTTTTTATTGGTTCATAAAATGCAAAACTTATGAACCAACCCTCCTTCAAAGCCCTAACAACCACAGAAGGGAACAGTGTGGCACGCAAAAAAAAGAAAAGAATGTATTGCTACCTGCTAGGGGAAACATCACACCAAACTTCCACATGGTTATGAGTCTGAAACTTGAAGTATTCATTTTATTAATTGAGTGTTATTCTGTACAAGCTTTATTTTTCATTGCATTCATTTGTCAGCATTCACAATCACGAACTTTTCTAATTTCCCTCAGCCCACGCATGCCTTTAAAGCATCCCGACCTATAAAAAAATTACTGAAGAGGTGTTGAAAGAAAATTCATCACACTGCCTACATCTGCATGCTGCATGATGAATTGCTGCTTTCTTTAGAATTTTAAAAATCCCAACACAAAGCGCTTTAATTAATGAAATCACACATTTAAGCAGAATGTGCCCAGCATGTTCCTATAGATATGCTTTAATTTATTGAACAATTTGGAAATAATCTTTGAGGATAAATCTGATACCAGCATAAGTAATAACATGCACTTGTTCATGTTATTTACGATGATGTGTCCAAAGTTTACTCGCAAGCAAAGCAAATGGAGCGAAAAAAACACCCTAATTAAGTTAACTAAAATGTGCAAAATTTAGGCAATGAAGAACAAATTATTGAATGTAGTACAGAATGTAGGTGATAAAAAGAAAAACATTTGAACAGTACATGCGGATGTTCTGGAAACTTTTTCAAAAATTTAAAATCCTCTTAACTCAAGCTTTGATAATATTGATTTTATAATTGTATTCAAGGTAAATGTGCTTCAAAATAATGAAAACCTGTAATTTATTACGTGCTTATATAATCCTGAAACCAAAATATTTTGATTATTATCTGTTCAAAGAATTTTAAAAAATGAAAGAAATGAACTGTGCATAAATCTTGTTCTCGTGTGAGTGTTTGGAAAAAGATTCCACTGATTTTGATTCTAACTATTTGAAAGAGCAACTTTTTGAAGTCTGACCATTGGCTCAAAAGAAGCTCAATTCCATTGAGCAATCATTTTGAAAAAAGATTAAAAATGTTTATTAATCACGCTGTCTCATATAATTGGTTAACAATGTTCCAATATTTGTTTCTGCAGAAGGAGACTCTTCATACAGCAATGCAAGGAGTGAATATTCTTACTGGTCATTTAGTTGTAGAATAGCATTGTACAGTAGATTCATTAATAGAAAGTTCTTGAGATGAGTTGAAAAATGCATTCTGAATGGGTAGTATACTGTACTTTCTTTGAAGAAATCACCAAAAATCATTGCCATCTGTCTTGTGAATCGAGAGAAAAAAGAAGAAGCACCTTCACTCAAGTGGAAAATTATGTAGCCCAAATGTACGTCTGTAAAATGTTCACTCATGATCCATTTCATGTAATCCTCATTTTACATTCTGTTCCATAGCCGAGGATTTTCTCCATTTTGAGCTTCTGAATATGAAACTACTCTTCAACGAAAAATGATCCTTTTCATCCCACCATCATCTGAGCGCATATATCCATCCATCCAAAGATGTGAAGCAATGCATTTGAAGTAAGAGATGGGACCTATGATGTGCTTGTCTCACAGAGTACTTCTGCTGGAAATCTTGAGAGGAAAAACCCACAGATCTTGAATAATCTCCATCATGAGCAAGACTTGAATTTATGTCTTCATTCATGGTCCTTTGGCTGGATCTCTGTCTCTCTTGAAACATATGTGTGACAGGTGTGGCGCCTGTGACAATCCTCACACAATCTATCCTCACAATGCATCCCTGGAATTCCAAGGTCTTCCTATAGCAAACTGAGTAAAATATTATAATAGAATTCACAAAGCTGGTTTGAAGCCTTGTGGACAAAGTGCAACTGCATACTGATGAACTATACCATGAAATTTCTGCTGCTGTATACAGAGTTGACAGACTTACAGAGACACTCAGCAGCATGGTCATCAGTGTCACTTGTGTTATCCAGGAAACGCTATGGATATGTTTTGAGGATCTCCTTTTTAATTTGCACTTGCTTCAAGGAAGTGCACAAGGTTTTTCTTCCTGCAGCTGTTTCCTTGTTTTGAGTTTTCCCTTCTCCTGTCACCCCATGTTAACAGCATGACGCGCTTTTGTTCTGTTTAAAGGAAAATAAAACTATCCCTCACCTTTGAGAGTGATGAATGCCCCTTGCACAGCCACACCTCTTAAATACAGATTTCAGAGGTAAATATACTCCAAGACTGTTTTGCATATATATGTATTCTGTTATTGTGTGCTGAATATTTGATGTTTGTTTCATGAGGTCCATCCACTCATGAATAAAATGTGAAATGCGGTTGTTAACCTACATACCTGAGAAGATATATATATTACCCAGGAACCTTATATTCCTCAGATTTAATCCAGTTTCAACCGTGGTTACATCTCAGAAAACCTTGTGTACATTTAACCAGAATCTCTTAAAACTACTTGTCTGTTATATTTTTATTTTGAATATTGTTCAAACCCTTGTTTGTTGTGAATAAAATATTTTTATATATTTGACAGTAGTTTTATTTAACGGACAACACTTGCTTCAAGTGGGCAAATGTATTCAAGACAGACTCTCTTTTGTTTCACAACCACTGGAATTTGAATCCCAGGTCAACTTTATTGCACCAGGATCAACAAAAAGCAGTACAATATCAAAAAAACAATGCAACAGAATGGCAAGTTAAGGTAAGAAAATGTGTGCAGCACATCAACATGCAAAGATGATGAACCTTAAAACTATGTGATGTGACTTTGATTCCTTTGGAGGCATAATGGAATGTCTTTCAAATGAACAGCCCATGAAAATGTGTCCGTCCTCAAAGATGTAGAAGAGCATCCAAATGAGGCAGATACAATTACACTTGAGCTTATTTCATATCTTAAAATTACTCCATCTTTAGTAGCCATTTTGCGAGACACATTTTCTACTATGAAGCAGAGTATGTCTATGAACCAAGGCACCCACTAAACTGTGAAAAAACAAGCCAATAATGTTCATATTGTAGTTGAAGGGGAAATAACTGCTGATGATCATCAGTCCCTACTACCTTCTTCAATAAGAAAGAGTCATGCCATTCTGTTCAAAAATATCTGAAAAAAAAAGATTTGCTTATATTATTTGACCCTGAGGCATGGACATTCCTCACAATTAAGAATGTGCTTGCTCATTTTTATAGCTTTTGAACTCATGTGCTAGTCAAAACTATTCAAGAACAAACCCCCAAATTTTGTGATATCTGCTATTATTGATTTTTAAGATCTTGACAAGAAATTACTGCTGCTCATTCAACAAAGTACACAAGTAAATGTTGTTAAAGAAAAATAAAATTGCAGAATCATCATGTAGCGTATATGACCAAAACTTATGCATTACACATAAAATGTATTCACTAAATATATTTTTCCAATATATTTTACCACAGTAGGGCACCTTTGTTTGGTCCTGCCACCCAAATTACAGATATGTGAAAAAATGCAACAAAATGTTATCAAGTTCTACCCACGGTTTCCTTCTGTAAATTTATAAGATGAAGCTGGTTGTGAGTTATCACCAGCCACTCTGGCAAAAAATTGTGGTTGGAAATAGTTTTTGGTATAAAATGAACCCCTATTCAGAGAAATGTTTATTTCTTAACCCTTGGGCAGCAGTGGGTTCTTTTCCATCCCACTGGCAGTGAAGGGTTTTTTTCAGGCTCCTGAATTTTGGTTTGACCAAAGGTCACAAAAAAGCAGATTTGGCTGAGTGGCCAAAGTTGAGAGAAATCCCCAAAAAAAAGAGAGTCAATGTCCTGCTAATCCCCCAAAGCTCATCCTATGGCAGAAATGCATAAAAATTCCACCCAAAAATTTTTTTATAATTTTTTTCCTGCAAATTTTTCTGCAAGAATGCAAACAAAGTTCAGGATTTTTAGCCTTTTGTTTTTCTCACCATTTTTGTTCTTGCCTAATTTTTCTACTCCTTGGGGCACACAATTTTGCGGATAAATCCTGGCACCGCTGCCCAAGGTTTAACCAAGTCTGAGAGACAAAGCACTAACTGGAAAATTTTCACTCAGAGTATAATCATGCGGTAAATGGCTTTTTTTCTCTCAAAAACTCCCAGAACCTCACATCATCATGGGCTATATTATTAGATTTTTTACTTTTACAGTCAGGATGACTCTAAAAATAATTGAAGTCGCGCCCAAGTGGGACAA
>CAJPEX010005919.1:0-14464 GCA_905338405.1 Notodromas monacha | reverse complement strand
TGGACTCTTTCCAAAATAACGAGATTCTCTCTGTAAATGATTTTTTATAGTCCCCTGAATTTCATTGCAGAGGGAGTCCATCTGTATAACAATGCAATTATTCCCTTGGTTTGAGGCGACCTTTTTGTCTCATAATTTAACTAATCGTCCACTTTTCGGAAATTGTTTAATAGGGGGTCATTCGCAGGTTTCTTCTTTTGCATGTAGGCCGCATGAATTCTCAAGATCTTCCTAATTTGTGGTGACCTTTACTGCTTGCTTTTTTTAAATTATTCCGTAATACCAACGGAAATGTGGTACAGTACAGTAATTTGTTCGGAAATTCGCTATTCCTTTCCGTTTCTCGGCTGTCAGAAGCCGAGTATTGTCAAGACACGTCGGATAGTTTGGGTACTTCGGAACACGTGTCGAGCTAATCAATACTTGTTGGGACACCAGCAAATACTTGGTAAAATGATTGGGGAAACCTTGCTAGTGCATTTTTTCCCTAGTTTATCCATCACGCCTGAGCCTTATGTGGAACAAGCTGTTGTTTTTTTTTTTATAACGTTTCTAGTCGGTAAATGTATAGTATCTTCGAATACAGTCGAAGAGGCATTCGTTGCTCCCCTTTTTTTTCTGATCAATTTTCCGCGACTGATGCTTGGGACCTGTTGGTTGCTTCGGAATGAGGTTTTTCTGTTATAATTTAATTTACTTTTTTTTGCTATTGTAATTTTTATTCGTACGGAAAGTTGTAGCGTAATTCTGAGGCATTTCTGGCGATGCAAGTCTTGCTACAAAAGTAAAATATGATTGCGGAACACGAGAGATAAAGGTAAGTTTTGCAGTGAGAAGAGAAATGAAAAGTAAGGTAAAATTTCAGCCTATATTCAGTTTTGCAATTACTGTACAGTGTAGATTTGGCAGTCGGCAGACCGAAATCGCAAGTCAGACCTGAATTTCCCGACTCACTAAAAGCGCTAAATTTTATGAAACACGCTGAGGAATGCGTTTCCAAAGGAAATATGATTGCAATTCAAGCATGAATTTAAATATGGTATCCATGTGAAGCTTTGCGGGGTTGAATTGTCTTTACAGTATGTGAAAACTGCCGAAAGTTTTCATAAATCCCTCACTGTTTGTCTGGGATTTGAGAAATCGAAAGTATCGAAATTGTATAAAATCTGCGCAGATTTCACAAAAAGTGCAGATCTTTGAGCATCGATAACGTGTGTGAACGCATAAAAAACGAAACAATTACTTTCGTCGGCTCTCCACTTGAATCAAGTCAGTTATTTTGTCAGAAAATTTAATAATCTTCTCTTCCTCTAAGTCTCCGGGAGATTTTTTTTATCATTTTTTTTTGCTCGCTTTAGTGATAATATTTTCCCGGAATTGCATAGTTAAAGTTTCATATCTTCGTTAGTCAAGGTGTTGCCAGACTTCCGGTGTTGACAACCGGGCCGTGAGGTTGATTTACGCTGGCTGGTTCCTCGAGTTCCGGGTGCTGATTTCTTGGTTTCGCAAGCATGACACAATCGTGTACACTGTACACGAATCACTATTTGAATTACTCCTGTATTTCTTCCTGAAGTTTCCCGTGGAACATCTGAAGCTTTAAAAAAAAAAATTTCAAAATTCCAATGCGGGTTGGAAAGTCTTTCGGCGGTAGGAAACAGTGGCAAAAAACTGGATGATCATCACTAAATGATTTGGAATTATTGTATTTCAATTCCGTTTGAATTTGGACCAATTTATTGCCAAAATCCTGGGCAAAAAAAAAAGAATTCTTCTTATTGACTCTATAAACACATGCTCTTCCTAATGGAAAACGCTGGTGTCCTCATTTGTCTTTATTAGAGGCTAAACGAAGATTAGTGAGACCCCCAGATGCGGACGTAATTGGTGCATCAAGAGTGTCCATAAGTTGAATTGTCCCGAAGTCAAGTCTTGTTTTTTTCATGGACTTACATGATATAATTTTTAATTGGTGTTTTATGGAAGAAATATTCTTCAGAATTCCATGAAAAAAATTGTTTTCCACTTGAATTTGATTCAGTGAATATATTTTCAACTCAATAAGAACATTTGGAGCATTGAATATTGTATCTCTGTACTGAACATTGAAATGTTGGTATCTACAAAAATGACATTCAAGTCACGAAGAAAGTAGGAAGTCCCTCTATGCAATGGGTAATTTTAAAAATTTGCTGAATGGATGGGAAAATGATGGGAGAAACGACAAAGAATTTTTCTTGCATAAATCCTAGGGTCGGAAATACCTGTTTCTTGGAATCAAGCCAAATAGAAGTCCATTTTTGTGAAATTTATTGGCAATTTTATCATGCAATGTCCTCATGTTGAGTCAGTGTCCGTATGTTTATGCCCTTTTTGTTGAAAAATAAATGTCCTTATGTTGATCTGTCCTCATGTCAAGGTGTCTGCATGTGCGGGTCTCACTGTATTGTAGCGTATTTCATTACCTTGGGTTTGTTGTGTTGTGGACTTCTACGACAAATCGTGTCTTGAGAAATCTCATCGCTACACTGACAGAAATTGAAAAAAAGAATTTATATTCTGGTTCCCCTCGCCGAGACCAGGAATATAAAGAAGAACGAAATTATTCGTGACTCTAATGCTTGAAACGGGGGAGAAAAAGAAAAGAAATCCATGTTACGCATTCCTTCAGTACTGTACTTTGTAACTTTGTTGAGAGGAGAAACAGGTTTTGTCGAAGTTGTGCTTGAGGGGAAGAAAAGCGNTTTTTCTGTTCTTTTTTTGGATGTATGTACAGTATTGTTTTGTGAGTTTGTAGCTGTGGATGTGGGGAACTGTGAGGTCCAGAGAACGGCGATTTTCTCCAGGTCATGTGGGGTCCATTTGGAAGCGCTTAGTTTCACTTAAAATCATTCTAAGGAGTTCATCGCCGCGGTAAAGTTCCTGTGAGAAGCCGCAAGTTTTTTATTTATTTTTTTTTTATAAGACACACAAAGTGAGCTTTTTTGCAGGGCATTTCCCTCACATCATTTTTGATCTTTCCTGACGGATGTTGAGTTTTCGAATGATAGCCAATTCTCGGGAAACAAGGTGCGCATAACATCTCCGGCTTCATGAAAAAATCCCGAGACCCGAAAATCTTGCGGGGTACAAAAATCCCGAAATGTGAATTTATGCATTTGAAAAAAAGCCTCTTTTTAGTAACTGAAGTAGGCACAGGTGCGTGGACAAAATCCTGAATCAATAAACAAGTACTGTATAAATGTAGTTTTGGAGTCGAAATTTGATTCACCTGGGTTCTACATTGTAATCCTCAAGATCATTGTGAAGTGAAATTTTATGAAGTTCTGGGCTTTCAAGAATACTGAAGCCCAGATTGACAAATTTTCTACCGTATTGTACCTGATGGGATTTTCGTAACCCGTGGGAATGTGTTACCCTTCGAAGATTTTCAGGCCCCGCGAGATTTTCTCCTGCACCCAACATGTCCGGTGTACAACGATTTTCTCGGTTTAACGAATTTTTGTTGGTATAGTTTTCCCTCTCCATGTACAGCACTGTTGGGTATTATCTACCATGAATTTTTTTTCTGATGCTTTGAATTTCGTCGTAGAGAGAGTCCACTTGTATTTTTTGAATTTGTAAAATATGATCCACCTTTTGTGCCCTTGCATCAAACTGTTATCGGTTGAAACAATTTTCCCCGGTGAGTTTTTCTTGTTTCGCTCTAACCTTGAGGAAGATTATGCACATATTTTAGCAGTAGGCGTTAAATTCCTAAGGCGCCCGATTATCATGATCCTGTTTTTTATTTACGTCATGATTTATTCTACAAAATCTTTCGCTTTTAATATGGGGAAAAGACTGCGTGAACAGTCAATTTCAGGAGCGGCGTGCTGCTGATCCACACGTTTATCACCGTCACATAAAAGTCTTCAGTGGAATTTCCGATTACAGTCGAACCTTTCTGAGTAGAAATTTTAGGGACCAGCAAAAAAAAAAATTCGATTTGTGGAGGTTTCGAGTTAATAAAACAAGTACAGTACATGATTTTTGTTGTGGGAAATGTAGAAGAGCAGCATTACATTGTAAATGGTGATATTCTGAATCTCAAATTGCTCCTCAAATGAGTTGACAGGAGGCTGAAGTTGGAGACAAGGGTTCATTTGCCCAATTCTTATAAAACGCATCGAGTTACACTTTTGATGCTTTTCTCTCTCCTGTGTCAAAGAAATAAGAGCCAAAAAAACCTCCAAAACATTTGAGTTATGGAGGTTCTAGTACAGTATTTAGAGGAAACGCCTTCTGAGTTGAAGAGAGGGTTTTAATGCATTGTTTCCTAGGGAATTCAGTCGACTTAACGAGGTATTCGACTTAGAGAGATTCGAGTTATCCAGGTTCCACTGTATAATTTTTTTTTTGTGGTAAGTTCTCAAAGCCAGTCAGCCACTGAAAAGTTCGATTGGACACCGTTTAAACGCGAGCCATTTCCCGCGTTTTTTTCAATCACTCCCCCGCGGAGTTGCTGCAGCGGCGCAACAAATTTTCGCCGCCACCGCTGGGGCCCAGGTCTTTCCTTGGGGCCTTGAAAACATTAAGGAGAGGAGAAAAAAAAGCTTTTCCCACCAGGTAATGGTGTCCGTGGTGGTGGTGGTGGCGGAGGATTCACGAGGTGCTCGCACATTTCCCCCCCAACAAGCATTCCTTGGGGCCTTGAAAACATTAAGGAGAGGAGAAAAAAAAGCTTTTCCCACCAGGTAATGGTGTCCGTGGTGGTGGTAGTGGCGGAGGATTCACGAGGTGCTCGCACATTTCCCCCCCAACAAGCAATTCTTGTCCGGCGCCCCCCTTCACCCACCTTCCCTCTCCTGGCTCTCAGCTATCGTCATTCCGACGCATGGCGTGAAGCGAAGAGGCCTCTTTTCATGGTGCTGTTCTAGTACGTGACTGAGCAGAGAAAATGTGACTGGCCGTGAAAACTGATGATTTTGAAGTATTTGCTGGCGAAATGATGATACGGAATGACTAATTATGGATACTACGATTATCTGGCAATCTAATCAACTGTCTACGTATTTTTTTCTTTCTCTGAGATTGGAGAAGAAGACACATATATAAGCAGTCTGTTCCTTTGTATGTGTTGAATAATGTCTTCAATCGAGTTCCATGTTAAGTAAGACACACATCTGGGTATTCCAGCATACATTTTGATACAACCTATTCATGAGCAAGATGCGCATACCACTTTTGGAGACTGGAAAATTGCCAAATTTTGAAAGTGAAACACACCCACATTCAAGCATCTACTTAGGATTGAATCTGAATTTCATCAATGTTCAATGGTTTCCATTTTTGGTTGTTTGCTAAAACATTTCCATTATGATTGAGCATGACCAGCACCTACACTTATAAAATAAGAAAATGAAGAAAATTGAGAAAAAATCTTTTACAGTATCTGCAAATGAAACCCAACCTAAATTTTCCTCTTAATTTTGAAAGAAGTGCACATGGCACTGAGTGAAAATGGGTTTTCACAAATTATTCTGGCTGAGCCAGCTGCAAGTGAAATTAATCCAGGTCAATCTTGATGTTTTTAGCTAACATTTTTAAAAGGTGTCGAATTATAAACAAGGAATTGATTTTCTTGGGTGAAGTCACATTGCCAATAGCCCCAATCAACGAAATGTATATTACAATTTAAAATAAAATAATTACATTTATAAACAAGTTTCTAACACAGCAACAAAGAAATTCAAAAAGCTCTCCAAACTGCTCAGCAACCTCTGAAGAATAACCGTGAATTTAATTACAGTAATTCACACTTGTAATACGTATTTAAAATTGATACCTACGTCCCTCATTTGTGCTGGAATTTGTTTTATCCATTGTTTGTATTTATGTCCAAGGATTACTTTGATTAGGTTAGGTTAAGTTACTTTGGTCTAGGCACTAAAAAATATCTTGAGATTTCAATGTGGTCAGGTATTACTACTACTGTATACAGCACTGAAAGACAATATTCCTGTGCAGTACAGTAGTTGGGTTGATCGCTTCCCGTACTTCACGATTATTTATGTCGGTGGCGTACTGTAACTG
Organism: Notodromas monacha; assembly: GCA_905338405.1. NCBI lineage: Eukaryota > Metazoa > Arthropoda > Ostracoda > Podocopida > Cyprididae > Notodromas > Notodromas monacha. The sequence continues at coordinate 8,389 of CAJPEX010005919.1, read as the reverse complement.
TACCACGTTTTCTAATATCCCCGGGGATGGGATAGTCCCTAATTTTTCTGCCTGTGTCCCTCAGCCTACCCTCCCGGATTTCGTTCACCACATATACTTTTTTGGGGGGAGAGAGATACAATATTTTAGGCGTCTACTGGGCTTGCCGTGAGACCTCATCCCGCGATTTCGTGGGTCCTTGGGGAGTCCGTGGATTTCCGAGGGAGGACTGACCAGGTGCGCGGTGGGTTCGTGGAAACAACTGGCGTCGGATTTTCTGAGAAATAGAAAACGTTTCTTGACAGATGCCAGGTTGCTTAGACCTTAGAGAACTGTCAGTACAGAACTCTGCCTTTCGGCAAATATGTCATTTGTGGCGTATTTTTGAACTTGGGCAGCAGATGCATGACAATTTATGGGGAGAGAACCCCATGGGACCAGAAAAAAAATTATACTAAGAATATCTTTGTAGACGATATTGTTTCATAGAGAAATCTCCTGATATAAAAATTCTTGGTAGCATGAAGCCTTAACGCGTGTTCTACGATTTCCAGCTTTTTATTTCGACAAACATTCGATTATGCCTGTGTGCGTTTCACGAGGACTTATCGATAATGCAATGTGAATTGATAACTGATGAGTACGCCCGAGATTTGTGAGCCCACGGTTTTGTACCTGTCCGTGTGAGGCGCCTCGGAGTGCCTCAGGGACTTGGGTTCAGTTTGAATGTGTATTGGCGAGGGAGATACAGAGAAAGAGAGAGATGGAGAAAATAAAACAGGACACTCCTTCCCTCCCCCCTTTTCTTCTCCTCACGCCCCTGCTTTGTTCACGACGCTTTCTCAGAACACTGAAGAACCGCAACTCGAGCTTTCAAGCGTCGGTAACCTGTTTTGCCTCGACGAATAATGTTCGCGTGATGGAAGTTCACGCTGATTCCTGTGAGTGCACGCTCGAGGAATTGGAAGAAAATGAAAAGCTGGATTTTTATTCGTTCATGAAGCGTCGTAGTGCCTATGTGTAGTTTTTTCTCTCACAGTCCCCGGGACGCGGATTTGTTGGAAGCGTGGTGTAGCGTTTCCCTTCCAAGCCGGCGTCCGCGCGAACAACAAGGGCTGGTGCGTGATATTTTCCCGGGCTTAGGGCAGGTAGGGAATAGGAGAAGAAAAAAATCGGGTGCCTGAAAAAGTTTCACCAGGAGCAAAAATCCCGCAGCTACCGGCATTGCCACGGGAACCCAGAGAGAACGTTGAAATCACTTGGGTTTCTAATTGCAGGTGGTCTCTTGAAATTTTAAGGGAGCAGAAACAAAAAGTGTAGTAGAGAGTGCTGTAACTTTATGTTGACATTCTAAAAATATGGATTACATCTGCAAAAAAGACTCTAATTTTTTCATTTGCAGATTGTGTTAGAATCCTGAAGCAAGGTTACATCAACAATGACAATTGTCCAATTAGAAATTCAATCATTTAGAAATAATTGACTTGCTGTAAATGTGTATAGGAACCTCACTTCTGTTTCTTCATTACATCTCCATGTGAGGGTCTGTGGTTTCAGTATGAAGTGTTTTCTGTTCAATACCATGTACAGAACAGGTGGGCAATCTGTCTAATTTAAGATTTAAGAGTGCAAGAAAAACAATTGTTGTGAAGAAGAAGATTCTACTATACACTGTACTGTGGGCCAGATCCAGTCTGCAGAGACTCTTCATCTGCCCCACAGTCTCTTCCCCATACTTTTCAAGTTGGCAGCCATCACTAATCAAAATATATACTGAAAGATGGATTTAAAATTTTAAATTGTTGCTCCACCCTTCCAAAAGTCTACAAGGCTATGCTTGTGCTTCAGTGCATGGCACCAGATTAAATTTTTCATCCAAGAGGGAAAATTTGGATCCTCAAAACATTTTCTTTTGTGATGTACAAAGACTCTTGACCTCTGCAAGGTGGTCTTTGTAAAAAAAATGAATGTGGCATCTAAGTTTGTCAGCACTGCTCTACTGGTGGACTCTCTCTCTAATATTGTCTACAACAATTTCTCTGTTATCACGAATTTTATTTTCACCCCATGAAGTTCCATCCCCATGTCACAGAACTTGTCTACAACAAAATTCTCTCTACAACTATTCTTTTCTGCTCCCTTGAATTTCGTTTCAGAGCGACTCCACCTGTAAATTTTTGTGGGCTTATATGTAAGGTGATTTGGGGTGGTTCCTGAGGGATGAGTTCTCCCGGGTTTTGACTCCCCCCTACGCGGGATCTGTGAAGGTTAAGAGGCTGGCTGCCATTTGGAACAGGATGACGTGTATGCACGCGGGGATTAAAGCCGGGGGCATTGAAAAAGACAAGATGATGCCTCTGCTAGTTGATTGACATGTGATGGACTGGAGAGATTCGTCCTTTTTTATGTTCTGTTCCCACATGCGCGAGAGCACTTCGATTGTTTGATGGCTTGTTGACTCCTGGGGCCGCAATTCGTGCAACACGAGAGAGAAAGAGAGAGGCACGGGATACGGAAGAATGCTACTCCTATTTGTTGAAAAATGTTGATGAATTCCTTTCGTAAACACGCAATTTGTTTCTGATACGAAGTACATTACGAAAATTGATTGCTCGTTTCCCACCCCCCCCCACGTCCTTCCGTGTAGTACACACAATAATAATGGTAATAAGAATGCACGTATTTCCATACAATCTGTGACTTTAAATCGCCGAATATTTTCGAAGCTTTGCTCTTTGCATCTTGCTAACAACAAACTGCTCGAATCCACGCAAATCGATTGTAACACGGACTATCACTTTGAAAACTTCGATTCTAAGTTTATTGAGAACTGAATACAGCAAATCAAGCTATGTCTTCTCTGCTTCTCATAGGAACTCATGTACTGTACAGTACTTCACTTGGAGTAGATACGATTTTTGATGAAGCAAGGAAAAAAGAGGTATTAGAATCCGAAGGAATTTCTGCAAATTCGTGTTTCATTGCAGACGGTGCTTGAAACTAAAAGTTTTATAACGCTCTTGTCACAAATGTTCTAGAATAAAAAAAAAGTATACTTAATAAGTCGAACGATGATTGATTCAAGTTCTGTCTCAATTATCATTATTAAACGTCGGAGTCGAAACCGTTCAGACGAAGTACAATAGCTTTAAAAAGCGGTCAAGTTTCGTATATACTTTCTGAAAAAACCGACGACATTCCTCAAATGATCCACTGAAAACCTGCTGTGTTGAACTCACCACATTTTGTAAGCATTCGTAAATTTCTCGGCAATTGCTATACGTACTCGTTGGAATGCGATGATCACGGAGGGAAAGAATAACTTAATTGGAGACACGCGATGAGGTTCTCTCAATTGGTATGGTACCCTTCCAGTTCCCCCATTCCTCTCCTGATCTTTGTCCGATCGCGTTCAACTCTAACGTGCAATGCAAATTCGCGGTACTCCTTCTTCGACGAGTGTAACTTCAAAACACAAAACGCATAGCGAGGCAATTCCGTTCCTGACAAAATGTGTTGAAGTGAAATCCCGGAAGAATTGAATATCAACGATGAAAGCAAGGAGCGCGCGTGAACGGGACCATCGTACTGGACTCGACGGGACGAGATGAACGAACGAGCGAGCGGGCGAGTGACCGACCGACGGACAGAGCACGGGACAGGGCCTGAAATGTTGACGCTCTCACGATTACGTGAGAGAGAGCGAGACCTTCGCGCGGAGACCGGTTCCCATCAGGGGGGTGGGGGGAATATAAACGCAGTGTCCGTCTGTTCACGGGGCACGGCTTCTATTTTCTTACCACGGGGTGGAATATATATATACTGTACAGTATATATAAACAGACAGACTGACTGACTAGCAGGTGACACGAACTTTTCAACAATGGAACTGGCCCCGGATGAGCTGAAATAATTCGGGGCTGTTCACAGTGTTCAGGAAACTCCGTGAATGTGAGGCACATGGGAGGAGGAGGAGGGGTGAGGGAGACAATTGGGTTTGGAGACAGACTTCTGGTGAAAACTGCTGGGGGCTCTGTGAAAGCTCAGTGATTTCCACAGGATTCAATTTCATTTCAGATATACTTATGTTGGGAATAGAACATTTTTTTTTTCTCGGAAAACTCTGCCAATTCTCCCTAGTCAAGATAAAAAAAAACTGGGAAACACCGGTGCAGGTTTTAAGGGCTGCATTTCCTCCCCCCTGGAATCCCCCTGGTTAAAGCTAAAGAAGGCTGTTAATATGAATTGGGAGTTGAAAAGGTTTCCAAAAATTGAGAATATTCGTTAATCCTTATATCCACTCACATGTACGAGTTTAATTTTTAATAAGATAAATAAATAAAATGTGTATGTGTTCCATGAATGCTTTGTTCTTGGAAGTTTACATTTCAACAATTTGTAAGAATTCCCATGGAAAGGAGATGTTTTCCGGTTACTGTAGTACGAACGTTTTTATTCATGAACGAAATCTCTCGATTTTCAATGATTTTTTGAATTAACATGTTTGTTTCTTTGTCCACAAAAATTTGCTTGCGAGACTCCTAGTCAAAATGAGGGCTTCGTGATTTCCCCTGGTCGCATTACAGGAAAATAATTTACTGCATCTGTAATCAATTCGTTGGGAAATTCTCTCCGTTTCCATCCCATTTTATGATTTTAAGAATAAGTACAGGTATTTCGTCGTCCGCAAATTAAATTTCTGTTAAATAATATTCTGCTTATTGTTGATCAAAAATGAAAGGTGGGAAAGGTTCACCTCTTGTCAATGACCAAGCTATTCACGTACAGTACTAAACTGAAAATGGAGAAACTTCTAAAAATCGTAGTAAAATTTCGAAACGCCCTGTGAAAACGGGGTTTCTTGGAAAGCTTATTAATTTTAATTTCCTCCAATTTACCTTTGCACATGCATGATAAACGAAGTTTCTAAGAAGCTCTATAGGTATTATTGGACGAAGTATTGCATGTGTTAATTTATTATTGAAATGGGAAGGAGGGAATGCAGACAACATTTCTTTCCTATTTTTTGTGTGAAAAGATGAGGCTCTTTGAAGACTCAGTGATTTCCCTATTACACGAAGATGAAGTATGAAAAGTTTTATTCATGAACGGAATGGAATCTGTTATTTTATGACTCGAATGGGTATTGACAATAATCCGGACAAGATTTGCTTTCGAAACTCCTTGTGAGCAGATAGCTTTTTTCTTCTTATTTTTAAGCTCAGGAATTTCAAACGTACTTCATGCGAATCAGCAGTATTTGAAGGGTTTTGAAAATAGTTGTTTTTTGAATGCTCGAGGATATTTCCTGGTCCATGACTGGACTAGAAATGAATCAAGGTTTTATTTCATCATGATTCGCCGGAAACAAGGCTTAGTCATAGTCGGTGAAGAATGAACCATAGCTATATTTCCAGATTTATTACACCGCCCTAAATATCAGCCACATCTCAAAAGTAAATTCTGATCACTTCCGAGAAAATAACCGGACTTCATAAAAGCTGCCGAATCAAATATATATGTTTCATATTTTACTCTTGTACTGTAATACTAACGGAACAGTACTTCTCGAATGTTTCTGCGTTGGAATTCAATTTTAATTCAATTTTTATCTCGCAAGTGGCTCGAACGCTATGCACTGCGATTGCTTAACTTGCCCAATTTTTTACGGGCACAATCCAGAACTATCTCACATTTTTTTGTGGAACCATGGACAATTTTTATCCCTGAAAAGGAAAAAAAAAATCGTTGACTTATATTCTGACGGTTGCCGTTGCGCAAGTATCAGGACACAAATCTCCGCCGCCACAATTCGGAAATAAAGGCGCCACGCTCCAGAGTTTCCGGCGCCTTTTGATGCCCTGCTTGCCTTTCGCTGTGTGCATGTGTGTGTTGTCTTCGTGATTGTGTCAGATATTTTATTCAAGTTTTGCATTGAATTGGTATTGTTCGTGCGCAAGACTTGGAATTTACGAAGACTGTGTCGTGCATTAAAACCCCTGATGCATTCATTCAGACAAGGGGAAGTTAGTTCGTGAAGTCGATGACGATGACGTTAGGCAATATTATCTTCGAACTTTTTTATACTGTAGTGTGTTATGAAAATCGGACGAATTAATTGGGAATCATATTTTCATCAGAGTGCTTTTGAAAGAGATACTCCAGCACAGTTGAAATGTGTTGGATGATTTTCGCGATTTTATGATTGACGAATGTTCGAGAAAAATCATGATAATGCTTATCTGAAAAATGAACCGAAGTCGAAAAATTTGAGAAGCAGATTTCTCAATGAAGTCCGCTGAGAGTTTGGTAACTTTGTGCTGCAACATTTACAATTCTCCCGAATTACTCATTTTATAAAATGCAAATTTATTCGATAATCTGAAGATAAAATTAGTTTCGGAGAATAATTTATTAATTTTATGCTAAATGGAATCTTGCTGTGGGTTTTTTTTTTTTCAAATTGTTTCAGGGGATAATTTAAACTTCCTGTAGTTCCTATTATTTTTGCTGTATTCTTGAAAAAATGAATCGACCATTGAAATACTTTTTTTGAAGGGGATGTCGGAAACAATCTCAGACATTATTCCTCCTTTTTTTCGTTTTTTTATGGAACGCACAGGTTTATTATTTGCGTCGCCGAAAATTCACAAATCTACACGCAGAGCAAATAGAATTTCGCAAAATTTTTCACGTGTTTTTCGATAGATTTGCCAGCTTAAAATTTGTGCACTTCCCAGTAGCATTTTTTCTATAATTTAAAAATTGAGTACTTGGCCGTATTTCGGGCATTTTTCTCCGCATTTTTGACAGAAACCGTTCCCGGAAATTTGCATTTTATTTTCAACGAGAACCGACGCGGTCTGTTTCTCTTACATTTCCAACTAAAATTAGCATCTTATTAGGATTTACGCAAGAATTTCGGAAGGGGAATTATGAAGGAAATGGATATACAGTACAGTATCACTGAGAGAACCATGAATGTAGGTTAAATGCCGTCTCACTTTTCGGAATATACCGGAGTCGAAAAAAATTTTTTTTCGTTTTACGAAACTACTGATATTCGCACTTCAACGTCACGGACTAACGGGTTGCAATTTCGGTACCTTCCACTACTCGCGGGAGAATGACGAAAATTTTTCGAAGAATGTTCATGGTTACTTCTTTTTCTTCTCGAAATTTATGCTACGAGTGCTGCATTCCGATTTTCCGCGTGGGCTCGGGTTTTTTTTTGATTGTTGCTGTTGTTGAAAATTTTGGCAATTTCTCAAGTCCTGAAACTGGAAAAAAAAGGAAAATAAGGTTTTTTGGTCATGAAATGAGGAGTGGCCAAGGTTGACTTGCGGTTTCGACAAGGCTCGACGAACTCAGTCCGTTTTTGAACGCAATACAGAGTTACTCTCTTGACTGCTTTTGTTCGAATAAGACAAAGGTTGTTCAACTCGCCTCGCTTCCGGACTGCTGCTGTCGACAGTCGTCATTGTCGGTCGGAATTTCGCCACCTTTACGACGACGGGATGTGACGACGACGATGACGTCGAGATGCTGGATGGGTTTCCTTTGGTTCGTTTCGCCAGCTGTGCTCATTTTGTTTTTGTTTTTTGCCCCCGAGGTTGAATCCATGACGATGTGCCAAAAAAATAATTGCAACTTTGTTCTCTGTCTATTGCGTTGGTGAAATCAAGGCTTGTTAAATTTAGGAAATATATGAAACACGTCAGCAGATTTTAGAAAAAATTACTGGAGGGTTCAAGTATACAACATTCTTCTTTGTTCGTGTAGTGTCACTCACTTGACGTAAATATTAAATAAGAAATATTTTTGATGACCTGTTCATGCCAACCATGAAATAATATTTGCAAGGGACTATTATTTCGTTCAATGGAAGGCGAAGATGTAGAGGACCAAAGAAAATTTCCTCCCTGTTCCAAAGAATTTTACTTCTGTTAAAAGTGAGAATTTTGCTTTGCAAAAATTGTTTTACTGTGTATAGAAAATCCGCCTGTGTACTCGTATATGTTTTAGGAGTACCTGAAAGTACTCAGGGTGCTGTCTGATAACATGACTTGATTGCCGTTTAATAATTGATTTAAGATCATCTATTTTTGAGCAATTTAAAAAACGCGTGCAGACTTCTCTCTTAGTTTTGGGATCGGGAGCGTTTTGCGAATGTTTTTTTGTGCCCCAGGTTTTTGGCAGTCTTACGTTTAATTCAGTAGATTTTCTCTAAATTTCACATCACGTCTCGATTTAAAACTATAAAGAGAGCATTTTCAACATTATTAAAAAGAGAGAAAAAATATCATTTATCCCGGAAAATAGATTATCATTTTCAATTTTTAATTATTTTTATTTCTTCAGTTTTATTTTTTACTTGGCTATTACATGAAAAGTTCATGTGTTACTGCCA
>CAJPEX010005918.1:0-14467 GCA_905338405.1 Notodromas monacha | reverse complement strand
AATGTTTTAATTTTAATTACCGCAATGAACATGGTTTTCAGTAGAAAACTAGTAAATTTATAATTTCTTCGAGACCGAATTCAATTTTCCAGTGGGTATTATTCGTAGTTTTTGATACGTTGGAGTTGGGATTACATTTTTTCTATACTTCCGGAAGTTTTTCTCAATTTTTTTGAATACCCATAGAAACCTTAAAATGTAAGGACAATTTTTAATCCATTCAATTCTTTCAAACTTATAAAGGATTTTTTTTTTCACCTTTTGTTGAAATATACTCTGAACCACGGCCTGAAATCGTAATGAAACATTCTGTATTAAATATCCGTATTTTTCCGGTATGATTGCGAGTGAATCGCTTGTAACACCGCCTTCTCACTACCCTTAATTGGGAAACAGGTATCAAAACGGCGAGTTCATCGAGCAAAGCGACGATGCGACCATTTTCATTACCGTCCGACTTCGCGGAGAAGTACGAGAAGGCATTGTTTGAGCTCAACAGGACGGCCTTTCTTCACCGAAGACTCAAGAACTCTGTGGAAACTGCTTCCAGTGGTGGCGACTCTTCGCAGCAGGATCCGGATTCGGAAACAGATTCCCAGCCGCGAATTACGAAATCCACCAAGACGACTCAACAGCAACAGCAGCAGCCGCCTTTCATGATCCCGCCGGATTTTTCGAAACTGGTCAGAGATTCCAACTCTTTGATTAAACCGTCAGAGTACCTGCAGAGTTTGGGCCAACGTCGATTCCCTTTGGCATCATCCGACTGCGGCTCGACGCGGATGGCAACGGTGCGAGAAGACGAAGTCGCGCCTGAGAGTCCAGCCAAGCTGAATGAGTATCCCGGACCAGAAACTTCCACTGCTGCGGATAATGATCCCGAAACTCCATCGCAGGACGATGCAGCAAAAGTCGAGGAAAGTCATTCTTCCAATGCGTCAGTTACTCTTGCAGCGAACTTGAATAAGTTTGAGAGTGTTCCGCGGAAACCTCTTCCGAGTCCATTTGCTGCTCTCCTTTCTGAAATTCAAAATGTGAAGCTGCGGAAAGTTGAAACAAACGTGCAACAAAGGGCTTCGGTTTTGATCGAATCAGAAGAAATCGCTCAAGCGCTATCGAAGCAAGCAAAAAAATTGGCTTGTACCGAAGAAAACAAAGAAAACGTGCAAATGACGGATAAGTCGTTGAACCGTGCGAGAAACCTCTTTGTTGCGGAAGATTTCCTGGATCAAGTGAGTGTGAAAGTCTTCGGTCCACTCATGGTATTCGAGTGTAATGAAATACTGTAGTATTTTGCTTTCACTTTCTGCTTCGTCTTGCCAGAATTTTTGAATTACGGAATCTACCGTAATTCATTTCACTTCTCGGACTCAATTTTTTTAAGAAGNCACTCATGGTATTCGAGTGTAATGAAATACTGTAGTATTTTGCTTTCACTTTCTGCTTCGTCTTGCCAGAATTTTTGAATTACGGAATCTACCGTAATTCATTTCACTTCTCGGACTCAATTTTTTTAAGAAGCGAAATTGATGATCTCAGTACGAGACCCAAAAAAATGTGTGTCCAGTCCGCAGACTCGCGGCAAACTTCAGCTCTTTATCTTTTCTAAAAAAAACTTTTTAACCTATGAGCAGAAGATGAAGATGAGAAAAAAAACGCAAGTTGTATCTTCTTTCTCTTTTTTACCCGCAAAACTTTTGATCCCATGAACAAATGATGAGGATGAGAAGCGAAATAAAGTTTTGCATTCATGCAAGATGGTGGAAACAACATCGGGAAGGAAGTGGCACGTGTATTAATTTTGACACATCTGAATGTTTCTCGCGCCCATTAAAATTGAAAATTCCTTTTTAAAGAAACTGCGCATTTTGTCCATTTTACTAGATTTCGAAAATTTTCTTGATGGCGATTATACTGATTCAGCGGAATAAGTTTCTTGAAAACTCCTGGATTATCAGGAGGAAAGTCGCGAGTAAAATTCCTTTCCGAATCGGAAGATCCCCTTAGAAAATTGTTTTTTATTTATTTTAATGTTCTTCTAATATTCTTCGAGACTTCTTGATGTGAATATAAGGGTAACAATTTTTTATTTTTTGAATTATTTCCACTGATGAATTGCTGGAAATTTTTTTTGTGAATCGGGAATAATGTGCGTTACATGCAGCATTCGAAATTATCTTCCAGTTTTTATTCTCTAATGGCGATTGGTAGATGACTTTCGAAAAACCCGGGATGATCAATTTTGATCGAATGGCATCCAAGATCTCTCATTAATCAGGCACCATTATCACGGATTACCATCAAATGAATCATGCATCAGATAACCTATTTGTCATTTACAGACATTTACAGAATAGTTTATTTTCTTGAAACCAGAAATGAATACCTTCGTAATTTTTAGCGAGCGACCTACTTGAGGAAAGAATGATGAACGGAAATTTTCATCTTTCTCAATTATATTTTTTCCTGTACAAAAATAAGGTTTTATGCATGCCTCTTATTAATATATTCCAACGTTGAGTGAGCTTTCTCATAACACTGTCAGCCGTTTGTAGAAAACAGATATGATTTTAATACTGTACTATATACATTAACTCAAATACAGTACCGCCATATGTGTCTTACACTGTCAATGACTCAAACCTCTTCGAATCAAACACAAAGGGACCAGCAAAATTGTGCAATCCGGGAAGTTTTTAAAGTTTGCCCGGTAAGTCTCTCACTTTCTTTCGAAAAGCATCAAGCTACATATTATATGTCTCTTCTCTTTCCTGTTTCGATATACAGTGTAGCCAAAAGGCTTCCGGAGAGAGAAAGCCTTTGATAGAATCTGGTAAAAGTGCCGATGCGAAAGTTCGTGAGTTGATGTGATTTTTGTTGCCAAGATTATGAAAATATATCGAAAAGATTTGAATTTGTAATTGTTGCACTCTGCTTTTCACCTGCTGAATAACGTTTACAGATTTGATTAAGTATATTCCGCCCATTCGTCAAGTTCATGGTGAATAGATTGTTGTGAAGCGTGGTGCAAGCATTATTTGTGTACAATATGTGTATGCCAAAAAAAATGCAAGAATTTTATATCAATCTTCTGAGAGATCCCAGAAGGTAATTATTTGTGTCATTTCAACTTCCCTACCTGTAAATGCTGTGTTTTAGTTGCCTTACTGAATTGATAAAAGTCGGGTTGAACTGTATGTCTTCTGTGCTGTGCGGGGTTTTCGGGTGTGTGATTGTACTTCGTATAGTACAGTCAATATGTGATGACCATCACTTTTCAGCATCCACGGATAAGAAGCGATTCATCAATAAGTCAAGTATAGAGCATTTATAGTACAATAACATAACAATCTCGTTACAACGGAGCTTTGAGACTAGTAATCGTCATGGAGAAACTAAAATAACATTATGGCTATTGGGCAGGGACCTAGGAAAGGAATTTGTTATAACAAAATTCGTTTTAATGAGATCCCTTTGTACTGCATTTAAAAAATCAGCGTTGGCTTTTCAGATACTAAATAAAATTAGGCAAGTCTCTGGTACCTTTTGTATTGACAAATTAAATTAGGTTTACGAAATTTTTGAAATCTATCGGATGGGTAGGAGTATAATTTCACTGTACTATTGCAGCGGCCAAATGGTTTCTGTATATAAAGTCTAATATGTGAATTGGCAGGATGAGTGGCCTCGCATTACGCAGAAAACTTGCTCGCTATACGTCGCCTTTTAGTCTACTTGCTGGAATGTTATTTTCACTTTGTCCTCAATGTTTTGCCTTTTATTGATTTACGGCTTTTAACTGGTTAGCAAAATGTATAATCGAGGATGAATGAAGAAAAATTGGCAAAAAGAGGCTTGCAGCAGCAAGTGAGACTTAATTGCCGCTGCATGCAGAAACGCAGACTGATGATCGTGCAAATGAATGCTGCCTGTATTACTACGTATATGCTGCTGGTTTCTTCTGGTCCAAATTCCAATGCGCCGTGCGGATGATACAGTACAGTACAGTACTTGAACCAGGCTTAGATGCAGCACTTAATGCTCTTCGAAAAATTTGTGTTCTGAAGTTCCGACGGTAATTACTGTATGTTAATAAGTACGTGGTATATAAATTATAATAGTAAGCTTATATAGTTTTTGTTCAATAAATATGCGGGGTCTCGTTCGAGCTAGCATAATCGCTTGATTTCGGAGAAACGGCGCCATTACGCTGGAAGCAACGGTACAAAACCTCAACTGCTGCAGGTATGCCTGCACGCACTTACACGAACACGCACGTACAAGATTCTGTGTGAAGCATACTCCTAGGAATTGAGACGACATCGCGATCGCGACAATAACCGACGGATTCCAGGTCGGATGTCTGCTCGCGATTATTTTGATCAATTGATAAACGATGAGTCAAGCCGAAACAGGCTATATAGCTGGACTCGGATCAGTGCCGGTCGCACATCCGGTTTCTGACCAAACCGAGGAGGAAAACAAAGCGGTATTAGAGGAGACTGCCGCTGAGGTCAATTCCCTTCCGAAGCGGGCAGCGACGCATGAGCCCGGTTAACAGCTCTCCGCGAAACACGTCGTATCATGTAGCGTTCTGCTCCGCGATGACGCAGTCGGAAAAACGTGTTATCGTATAGGTCGTATTGATTCGAGTTGTGTATAGCGTTGTCCCCTATATACCTTAAGCTTCAAAACAAACATTGACTCACAACCTGATTTACATCATCGGCTCCCACAATTCTTATAAACCATCAGCTTTTTAAGATATTATTTATTTATGCGCGCGCTGAAACCGTACATATAAAATGTCTGCTCCCGTTTCATGCGCGCGCGGTGTCGTGTAGGAATAAGGCGCGAATCAAAAAGCCTGTTTTATATAGTGACGGATATGTGGCATACTTCTCAATAAAGTGGCGAATCTTCGCGAACTATTTTATTGAGTGACATTGTACGAATAAGTTATTATCTCTGACTTCCGGGATAGATTATTGCATTGCCTCACCGGAATTCTGACCAGCATCAGCGCACCCGGGTGATGAGATATATGATCAATGAAGCGTTCAAGCATTGAATAAATTCACCAAAAAACCGGAAGAAAAACTCGTTTTCCGACTGACACAACAATAAGTTTTCTAGTCCGGCTGAGCTGTTAATAGGGTAATTTGTTGAATTATGGAGAGTCAGAATCTGCTTCACCTACTCAACAAGTTTATTTTATATTACTGTATAATAAATGAATGCCGGCAATTTAATTGGAGTTGACTCCATGAATGTTTCAAGTCAACAAGTTCAAAGTGAAATTTCAAAGGACAAGCAGCAACAAAAAATTGACTCAGGGAGGTTTCCATTCAGGGAGGCTTTTAGTTATGGAAACAATTATTGGGGGGAGGGGGCATGATAGAATTGAAGGAAATTGTAAATGGTGATATTCTGGGCCTCAGAATAGTCAGAAATTACTTCTTAAATCAGTTTGTAGCATGCTGAACAAGGCAGGGATTCATTTGCCCAATTATTCTAGCTGTCACTTCCAATCAAAACACAGCAAGTAACTTGTTTTTTTCTCTTCTCTTGTATAAACAAAATGAATAGCCAATGGACCATAGAAAATTCAACTTATGAAGTTTGAGAGAAAAAGACTGAGTTAGGAAGGCTTTTAATACATTCTTTTCAAGTGAATTCAGACAGGGACTTGGAAAAAATTTGACTGAGGGAGGTAAAACTTATTGAGGCTGAACTGTGATCAGCTTGTGGTGGATTCCATCATTGGAAGCTCTGATGATGGGTTTAAGCGCAGAGATGTACTGTACTGATACTGTATAATGTTCCCTAAATGAATAACTGCTGTGCAGTGTTACATTTTACAGACAATTGCGATTTTTCGTGATGGAATCGGTGGTTCCGGAATTTCCAGTCCGAGTGGACGCGAACTCGGCTTGATTTGAAAATTCGGCTCCTGGCTTTCCTGCTAATGAACCATCAAAGAGTTTAGAAGAGCAGTGAATTTCTGTGCAACAATCGCGACCGGAATTTTCTGGCATCCAAACTAGATGTCGCTCAATGCCTTCGCTTCGTGTATCCCGGCGTGATTTTAGAAGTGCCGGTAGAAACCATCGCGGGAGTGAATCGATGACGTTTTGGACACCAATACGTGCTGGTGAAAACCGTCGTCAGTGTTAACTTGGGATAAAATTTGGACAGAGACATTTCTCTCCTCTTCCTGCTTGGAGTTTGACGACTTGCCTGACGGATCGTGCTTCCAGCGACAACTGTCCTTGTCACCCGCTGGAGTACAGAGTCATCACCTCACACTACTGACAGCTGCGATCCGTTGCTCCAACGTGAGTACAGTACATTGCAGTCTTCTCTTCCATCATATCTTGATCAAGGGACGCGTTGATCCAAGCCTGCAGTTCGGCGTATTTGAAAATGTCATTTTTATCATCATTCTAGGATACCAGAATGATGCAGAAATACCAGCAGTCAAACTTCGAAAGAACCAGCAAATAAATTACAGTGACAGGGAAATAAGTCCTTTTTGTTTGGGGGAAATCGGAAGAAAAATTCCAGGAAATTGTAATTGATGATATTCTTGTCCTTATATTGCTTTATAAATGAGCTGACTAGGATGCTGAACTTGGGGGCAAGGGTTTCATTTGAAAAATGATCTTTTAATCCCTTTCAAAATGCATCAAGCTGATTCTTATTGCATTTCTTTTTTTCAATAAAATTATTGCCGAAACGCCCCCAAAAAAATCGAGTTGTGAAGGTTTCAGGGGGAAAGCCTTGACTCAGATGACAGCAGGGTCTTGAAAGAAAAATTCGACTTACAGAAGTACAGTATTTGATTCGGGGAGGTTTGCGTTATCCGGTTTCAACTGGAATAGAACCCCGTTAAAAAGTATGTACTGTATGTATAAGATAGGATAATCTTATGGGGCGTGGAGCTCATCAGTCTCCGGAGTTCCGGTTCATGTGCATGATCGCTTTCGAATTCCGAGACAGACCTGAAACTTGAAAATTATGAATTATTAATCTGATCCGAAGTGAAAATGTGTGACTTGGAAGATGAGCTGCTTCCTTTGGGATTTATCTGGATCATAAGATCTCGCGGGAGGCCGAAGAATTAAAAATACTGTGTAGTCCACATCTTTCTGGTTTAATGTGGAAATTCGTGGATTGCTCAGTTATTAAAATTTGATAATCCAATCTACTGCAATAAGACGTCTCCTTTATGTTATTGTTGCGGACATTGTGCTATGTATGGATTAAACGAGTGATGAACCTTTTTAAACCAGCTATGCAGCCCCTTCACTTTCTTGTACAGTATCTTACATTTAGACGAGTTATCTACAAATTCTACGTAATGCTTTGCGTGAATATTCTCCCGAGAGCTATAGTTCAAATTGGTTTCTTAATTTATTTTCCAATGTGTGACTTTTCTAGTGGAAGCGGAAAGCATACACTTTAATGAACGAAAAAAATATTGGAAAAATCGTTCTTTCGCGATAAACCCTGAAGATACAGTACATGCAAATATACATTTTGCATATATCGGCGAAATTTGACTGCGTATTGCATCAAAAGCACTGCTGCATGGTATTACCTCTTACGATTGAATATTAGAAAATAATTAGCGTAATTTACTTGAAGGGTAAATGCCGACGTCCATGTGCCGATGGATCTGTGTTGGAATTTTTCGGCAAAGTTGCTGTTTTTCGTGGAAAATGTGTGGATTACCTTCAATTCATGTCAAACCACTGCGCACAATATTTGCTTTTGTTAGGGCTTCGACATTAAAAAGAATACCTGTACCGTTTTAAATAGCAAAGAAAAAGACTTGCAAACATTCTTAGATGATAGTTAATTCAAGAGTGGGCTGAATGAGCGCGACCTTGACCCAGATATTGGAGTAATTGAAGCGCTTCTGAACGGAGCTCAATTTTTATTAATTTTATTCATTTAATGGAATTAAAACTTAATTTGAATTCAGTTAGTTAGAGACAAGAGGACTCAAAAAGNGCGGCGGGGGCGATAGCAAGAAAGAATTGAAGGAAATCGTAAAATATGGTGATATTCTGGGCCTCAGAATAGTCAGAAATTACTTTGTAAATGAGTTTGTAGCATGCTGAACAAGGCAGGGATTCATTTGCCCATTTAGTCTAGCTGTCAGCACTTCCAATCAAAACACAGCAAGTAACTTGTTTTATAGCTATTCTCCTGTATAAAAAAAATAGCCAATAGTCCACAGAAAATTCAACTTATGAAGTTTGCGAGAAAAGGACTTCGAGTTAGGGAGGTTTTTATTACATTATTTTCAAGTGAATTAAGACAGGGACTTGGAAAAAATTTGACTGAGGGAGGTAAAACTTATTGAGGTTGAACTGTAATCAGCTTGTGCAGGATTCCATCATTGGATGCTCTGATGTGTTTAAGTGCATGTACTTTACTGATACTGTATAAGGTTCCATAAATAAATAACTGTGCAGTTTTAAATTTTACAGACAATTGAGATTTTTCGTGATGGAATCGGCGGTTCCGGAATTTCCAGTCCGAGTGCACGCGAACTCGGCTTGATAAGAAAATTCGGCTCCTGGCTTTCCTGCTAATGAACCATCAAAGAGTTCAGAAGAGCAGTGAATTTCTGTGCAACAATCGCGACCGGAATTTTCTGGCATCCAAACTAGATGTCGCTCAATGCCTTCGCTTCGTGTATCCCGGCCTGATTTTAGATGTGCCCCATCTTTGGTAGCGCCCTCACTTAGCTACTGCAAAACCTGTGGTTATGCACGACCACTTTTGGCAGCAGTCACAATTGAACCCTATTTTAAACCTGTCTCTGTAAAGAGAGGAGAAGGACGAACCTCACAATAATATTAAGTGACTCATCGCAATGGGCCTGCCAACGATGAAACTGCTGAACGGACTGCCTAGCACGAAGGTCGCTGTTGACAGGAACAGCGGGCGACCTCATGTCTCAGTAGTGGAGTGTGATGACTGTCGACGCTAGGCAACGAGGTTGCACTCATGTCATGTAACAAGTCTTCTCTTCCATCATATCTTGATCAAGGGACGCTTTGATCCAAGCCTGCGGTTCGGCGTATTTGAGGATGTCATTTTTATCATCATTCTAGGATGTACTGTATGCGGAAATGCCAGCAGACAAACTTCGAAAGAACCAGCAAATAAATTCCAGTGACAGGGAAATAAGGCATTTTTGTTTGGGGGAAATCGAAAGAAAATTTCCAGGAAATCGTAATTGATGATATTCTGGTCCTTATATTGCTTTATAAATGAGCTGATAATGTGCTTTATTAATGATGCTGAATTTGGGGGCAAGGGCTTAATTTGACAAATATTATTTTTAATCCCTTTCAAAATGCATCAAGCTGTTTCTTCTTTCGTTTCTCTTTCTTTTTTCAATAAAATTATTACCGAAACGCCCCAAAAAATCGAGTTGTGAAGGTTTCAGGGAGAAAGCCTTGGAGTTGAAAAGATCTTTTAATACATTGTTTTCTTCATGTGACTCAGACAGGGTCTTGAAAGAAAAATTCGACTTACGGAAGTACAGTATTTGATTCGGGGAGGTTTGCGTCATCCGGTTTCAACGGGAATAGAACTCCGTTAAAAGTATGTACTGTATGTATAAGAGGATAATCTCATGGGGCGTGGAGCTCATCAGTCTCCGGAGTTCCGGTTCATCTGCATGATCGCTTTCGAATTCCGAGACAGACCTGAAACTTGAAAATTATGAATTATTAATCTGATCCGAAGTGAAAATGTGTGACTTGGAAGATGAGCTGCTTCCTTTGGGATTTATTTGGATCATAAGATCTCGCGGGAGGCCGAAGAATTAAAAATACTGTGTAGTCCACATCTTTATGGTTTAATGTGGAAATTCGTGGATTGCTCAGTTATTAAAATTTGATAATCCAATCTACTGCAATAAGACGTCTCCTTTATGCTATTGTTGCGAACATTGTGCAATGTATGGATTAAACGAGTGATGAACCTTTTTAAACCAGCTATGCAGCCCCTTCACTTTCTTGTACAGTATCTTACATTTAGACGAGTTATCTACAAATTCTACGTAATGCTTTGCGTGAATATTCTCCCGAGAGCTATAGTTCAAATTGGTTTCTTAATTTATTTTCCAATGTGTGACTTTTCTAGTGGAAGCGGAAAGCATACACTTTAATGAACGAAAAAAATATTGGAAAAATCGTTCTTTCGCGATAAACCCTGAAGATACAGTACATGCAAATATACATTTTGCATATATCGGCGAAATTTGACTGCGTATTGCATCAAAAGCACTGCTGCATGGTATTACCTCTTACGATTGAATATTAGAAAATAATTAGCGTAATTTACTTGAAGGGTAAATGCCGACGTCCATGTGCCGATGGATCTGTGTTGGAATTTTTCGGCAAAGTTGCTGTTTTTCGTGGAAAATGTGTGGATTACCTTCAATTCATGTCAAACCACTGCGCACAATATTTGCTTTTGTTAGGGCTTCGACATTAAAAAGAATACCTGTACCGTTTTAAATAGCAAAGAAAAAGACTTGCAAACATTCTTAGATGATAGTTAATTCAAGAGTGGGCTGAATGAGCGCGACCTTGACCCAGATATTGGAGTAATTGAAGCGCTTCTGAACGGAGCTCAATTTTTATTAATTTTATTCATTTAATGGAATTAAAACTTAATTTGAATTCAGTTAGTTAGAGACAAGAGGACTCAAAAAGCCCTAAATTCGATTTGATTTGTGAGATGATACAAAGAAAACATTCTGAATAATCTAAAACTCCATACAGCAATCAAAATCCATGAATAATTTAGTAGATTAAAAAATTAATCTAAAAAACCACGTTTTGGAAAAGGAAAAAATAACCTTAAACGTGGTGCGCATCTATTTCATTGCTAGCTAGTCAGGAAGTGAGCAAAATTTGAGTTGCAAAATTTGATCCGGACAAACAAACAGACAAGAAAGCAAGTTAATAAAAACGTGTTAAATAAAAAGATACAAATTGAACTGCTGAAACTTGAAATCCGTTTCTATTAATATAGGTATAGGGAGTATGATTGTGAACTATTTTCAACGTTCAAGTACATAATAGGAAGACAGTGTAAAATAGCAAATCTGCAAATGCTTAAGAGATGACATTTTCGTCGTTCTTCAAGTGAGACGGTATTACAGCAACACAATTATTCTTAAAGGGCACAGACATGACTCGAAACCTGCCTTAAATCTACACATTGCTGTTGACCATGCAATCAATGCAACAGTCAAGTGACACTTCGAGGAAAAGAAAGAAACTCTTTATTGATAGGATTGTATCAATAATGCAAATACAGTAGTTTCCCCAGCCCAACTCGTGATCCACGGACCGACGCTGGTCTAGAGAAGTTTTTTTTGCTGGTCCCAGGGAAATTTTTTTCAGCATAATAAATTGATCAAAAATAGCAATGAAGCATGTTCATCTTCATCTGAAATCTTGGAAAGAAAATCGCGGTTAAGATTATCTGATGAAAAATAAAAATTGGCTTTTCTCCTAATGTCGTTTCAGACAAATTGTCACCTACTGAAAGGAATTATTTTAATTTTTCATTCATTTGAAAAACCTTTCTTCATCATGCCCACCTTTCTAATTTTTTGAAAGCCTTCCACTATAGCTGCTTCATTGGTTCTCAACTTGATTTTTGCAAAAAACAAAAACTTCTTAAATACCTGCCTTTAAGTCTTTCAAACAAGACTGTTTTTTAGTTTGCAAACATTTTATGAAGCTTTGCAGGTCCAGAGAATTTTTTTTTAATTTGCCAGTCCGCAAAAAATGCTGTGGAAATTTCCTGGTCTGCATGTGGGCCCAAAAAGTTTGAGGATCACTGGAATAGATGATGAGTCTTTGAGTGGTTGTTCTCAAGCAGTTTATGTCATGAAAATACTGTATCATTGGCTCAACGCATGCAATCGTGTCGGCGTTTGGTAATCGAGCGCATAAATTTTAAGGAAGTCAAAACCATATATGCGAGAAGATTGACTCATTTTTCATCAAGTCTTCCTTATTCATCCTATGGCATTTTCCCCGCGAATTAACAAACATCAATTCCGCCGACGAGATCATCATCAAGGATCCGTATAATGATGAGCAGCTCGATTCAAAACTCCCGGCCCCCGGGTGATCAATTATCTCGTAAAATTGAAAGCGTCGTCCACCGCCGGGGTGAAGCCCGGAAACGGTATCTGCGACCTTTAGAGCCCATCCACTCGGTGTTATTATTTACCGCTCAATCACGAGCGGCTCACAATGGTGGGAAAACATTCCGCAGGCGCGAATCCCAAGCATTACATTCCATCCCAACTGCTTGCTTTGCCTTGTTGCCTAACGAGGAACCACCGGCTCGTTCATTTATGCCTTATGAGCATGGCAAATGTTCCGGGCTGCTCCGCATTCGTCCAGGTGGTAAACACCGTTTCTTCACATGCACGACACTGTATAGCTGAATCGCCGAGGGCTCTGAGCAAAGTTTGACTTAGATGCCAAGTACAGTACTATACTGTACTTGGCTCCATGATGAAATACAGTAGGAGAAAAAATCCCGCGGCCCGAAAATCCCGTGAGGCCAAAAATCCCGTAGGCCGGAAAATCTCGCATGGTCCAAAAATCCCGTAGGCACGAAAATCCCGTAGGTACAAAAATCCCAATGAGTACTCCAAAATTGTAAGATTGTCTCTATGGGTTACCCTTCCAACTGTCCGGAAGGAATACAAATCTGGTGGATTATTAAATTGTGAAAGTGCAATGGTTTTAATTCCTTCCAAGGGTTTGGGAGGTTTAAAGATGATCTTTCCCAATAGAATCTCACCTTCACTTCATGTACTGTATATATTGAATATTAAGATTGAAAATGAAATATCATTATATATAACTGCATTTAGACTTATTTGATAATTATGAATTGTTTAAATACCATTACCTTCTGTAGTTTTCAAACTAGGTTTTTCTGATATGAAAATTCCTTTTTTGGGATTTTCGCACCTAACAGATTTTCGGACCTTTCGAGATTTTTGGGCCTACGGGATTTTCGGCCGCACAGGATTTTCGGGCTGCGGGATTTTTTCTCCCACGGGATTTTATCCTGTACCCCTGTACTTAGTGTTCTACTGTACTGTTACTGTGTATTCCTGCCAGGATAGTCTTATTCCTTGGTAAGTTTTAAATGTCTATGAAGCATGAATTTCCGCGTCAGTATCTCAACTTTGGGCGAGGAGAAAGAGCGTGGGGTAGCACCAGAGCGACATTCTTCGAAAAATGATGATAAAATTTTAATTTAGTTGAATATTTTTCTCGGAAAAAAGGAATATAATTGAGAGAACATATTTTTCACGTGTTTTTTGCGTTTCATAAATAGAATGCATCGAATTGACAATTTTTCATTCGAATTTCCTGGATTACAGAAGTTCGCTTTAACAAGAAGAGATAGTTTGCTAGATCCTAAATCTGTAGAATAATAAGAAATTTTAAAGCAGTTTGATGTAATTGCATGCTTTGAGAAAGCGATTTTTACTTTTCTTCAGACATCCGAGAGGTTGCAGAAGGTTTTTTTTTATATATTTTGAGTGGCAGAAGTTCCAACGGGACAACTTTGAAGAGTTAAAATTTGAAAATAGAATCAAGTACAGTAATTTCCAACTTGGTTTTTTGTCGACGTTGTTTGGCAAGATCAAAGAATGACTTAGGCTTCTTGGAATTTTATGAATCTGGAAGTCTGCGTGTGCGAATCAGTTCATCAATAGTAGTTTCATACACGTACGGTATCTTGCTGTCACTTTCATTTTATTTTTATATCGGAGCAGAAAAGACATATCGACGCATTCTGGGGGAAATTTCTCAAGACTTTTGCGGAAGGCAAGACCTTTTCGCATTCCAGTTTTAGTATTTTTTGTTTTGTTTTGAAATTGTCGACTTTGAGCCATGGTTCATTTTGGGTGACAAAATTCTTTCGACTTTTATGAAAGGCAAGACTTTTTCGCATTCCAGCTGTAGTATTTTTTTTGTAATTTTAACTGTTCATTTATGCTTGGTTTATCTTTTATTGAGTGGCATCAGCAGAAAATTTGGCAAAATCAGCTCATGAATATTGGTCGAAACATAGCTTTATTTTTCATGATTTATCAATCGTTGCTGAAATGCTGTACGCCAATGTAAAGCTGTGATCGTTTGCAGACAAGCGCAGGGGAAATAATTTTAAATAAAATAAACGTCCATCTTTAGTGCATATCACCCGCGGAAAAAAATGCATTATTCGCAGTATACAGGGTGAAGCGAACTGATACAGTTATTGCAAACATTCCATATTCTTCAACCTTGGTGTTAATTGCGATTAAAAGTTATCGAAATCGAAAGTGCCACCGTGTATAACTGGCTTCCTGAGTAAATTCCAGTACTGTACTGTACACAGTATTCAC
>CAJPEX010005917.1:0-14468 GCA_905338405.1 Notodromas monacha | reverse complement strand
ATTCGGATTGAGTCCTTCCTTGAATAGCCGAGATTTCTCAGCTTTGCAAATCCGGCTTCGGGAAGAGTCTTCCTCCTCGGACGTGCGATTCTTGACGTGAATCTGATCGATTCTGAGATTTCAAGAATGCGAAGGGTCCCTTATTTTCCCTCGATTTTTTTCTTTCTTTACTTCATGAGATGAATTTTAAAATTTTATACCGTCTGGGTAATTTTATTTCTTACACGCGAAGGTTCCCTGATTTCCCCTCGATTTTTTTTCCACTTCATGACAATTCATTAAGTAAATTATGGATTTTTTGATTATCGTGGTAATTTTATTTTCAAATTGTTTTCCTTCACCTGATGTTGAAACCCGAAAAAAGAATACCGCCACTAAAAGTCAAGTTTGATGTCTGCCTTGCCTTCATGAATCTCGGTGCAATCAAGTTTCTCAAAATGTAACCTCACGATTTTCCAATAATTTTAATGATGCCTCGATGATTGAGTGGCTGATGTGAAAGGATTCTGAATGTTTTGAAGTCGGAATTTTATGTTTTGAAGCCGGAAACAGTATTTGTGGAGTGTGTTTTGAGCCTTGTATGAACGGAATTTCTGTGGATACTGGAATGCATCTTCAACTTGGGGGAATGTGCGAAAAAAATATGCAAATTTATGATGAAATGTTGAAAGATTTGAAGATGTACTTTTTCTCAAGGTTCGCGCGGAAATCGGACTTCTGTAGAATTTATACTTCAACGAATTCGGTGGTCTGATTTCGGTTACCCTGGTCAGTTCGGACGGACTTTGATGGAAGAGTAATCGGTTATTCCGAATGCCTGTCGATTATAGCCGTACCCCAAACTCCGAAGGTTTCCTTTTTTTATGGGGTTTCGACGGAATCGAAGTGAATGATTACCCCTAAACCTCCTGCGAAGCCAACCGCTTCATTATTTCCTAGACCTTGAGGCCCGTTCTGCGTGTGGGCTGTTGGTCGCCAAGATTTCCCAGGAGGATTTTTCTCGCCCGTTTATTTTTTTTTTTTGAAACCATTTTTTTTTGCCTTTCAAGAAAAAAGGTCGCATTCTTGCCGAGGGACATTCCGACGTCAGTGTGAAATCTCAGTCGCGTTGTTTTGGTAAATATGATCGAGTGGGTTTCTGTCACGCGGATGTCGGGGGAGGATTGTAAAATGGCTCTTTGAGTATCAGTGACCGACTTGAGTTATTGATGGTGCGTTGAAAATGATGGAGAGGAAAATGTTTTCAACAAAACAAACTTCGGTGAAAGAAAAACCGGGAATCCTTATTTTAGCTGAAAAATTATCTTCGCATCCGGGACCTTGGAAATGCGATATCGGCAGTTCGATTCCCCTCACTCACATGATATTTCTGTGAACTAAAATGTTTCTCATTCGCTTCTGCGTTTTTTAAAAGATGATTACCTCGGAAAGTTCTCAGAATTATTTTGAATGTTAAAATAACTCATTTTGACAGCTGAATAAAATTATAAAATGGCGGAACTGATTCATGCATTTTACCTTTGTAGGTTGGAAACACGATGCTGATGATTTGATACTGTTATTCCCGTTTTTCCTCCTTATCCAAATGTAAAATATTCAGTGCATCAAAGTAATTTATGAAGAATAAAATTACACAATGGCTGAACATTTGTAGGTTGGAAACACGATGCTGATGATTTGATACTGTTATTCCCGTTTTTCCTCCTTATCCAAATGTAAAATATTCAGTGCATCAAAGTAATTTATGAAGAATAAAATTACACAATGGCTGAACAGGTTCGTGCATTTTAATACAGAAGTTGAAAACGCAATGTCGATGATTTCATACCCCGACTTCCGCATTTTCTCCTTCTCCGTTTGTAAAAGTTCTATTGTGGATTAAAATACAGTAATTTTGGTACAAGGATTTATGAATCTCCTGGTCAATGTGAAAGTTCTTCGGGATTGAAATCTTCCCATGTCTCCTTTTCTGTTCGTACCGGGCAGAATGAAGTGAAGAAATATATTTTTTGCGTTTCAAATTCAAAGTCCATACATTATATTTAATACACTGAGGGAGATTCTAGATACTGTACTGGACTACATCTGATCTGGAGAAACATTTTTGGCTTGGATTCGATTTAATTTCGTCGGCGAAAGATTTTCTCCTTGAGCCGGAAAACAACAACATCCCTGAAAATAAAAAATGAAATGTGAGGAGATAATCAAAGACCCCTTTGAATCGGCACTCTCGTATGCAAGCTATTATCCCGAGTACGGGGGGCTTTTCCATCAATATATTGTGGCCGTAAAATGATTTCATTCTTGTTTCTATTCCCCCTCCCTCCCCCTTCATCCCGTGTTCTTGAATTTCCTTGCTTTTGTTTCGTGGCACAGTATTAGTATGGATAATTATTTTCTGAATTTCCCGCTGGTAAATCTCCTAGGCACTGCGAGCGAGCCTCACTCTTTTGTTTTAGCTTCTTGGCCACGATTTTTTCTCGCCCTTCTTCGATACGGCCAAAGAAAACGCGAAGCTTTGGCATGCAAATTTGTTCTTCCCCTGGTGTTCGGTGAATACTTCTATCCCACCCGGGCAGTAAAATGTTAATCTAGAACGTCGACCTTCGGCGAAGCAACAGGTAAATGGTGCGTGCAGAAAAAGGGCCTCGCTTGATATTCCAAAAATTAAAATTTATGAATTTATAAAAATCGATTTTTATCTCTCGTTTTTTTCTTTTCTATTTGCTCGCTGAGAATGAACATGGCTTGATCGTATTTCGGGACATGCATTTAATCACGTTCACGCGATAATTGTATTTTTTCAATATTACGTGGCGAAATCTCTTGTCCTAGTCTTGAACCGTGCTTCTTATCTTCGTGCTTCAATTTGTTCAGGTATGATTCGACAGAGATTTTTTTCGGGATTAAAGAATGCTTTTCATGCATTCGGCAAAAGGTCAGACGGCGAATCGAATGCTGTTCTGTCAGAAAATGGAGTATTTCTTGAAATAAGCGGAAGTTCAGTCCTTGAAACGTCGTGTTTTCATACTTTGTCTCACAAAAGGGAGAAAGTTGAACTGATTTATTAATGGTTGTGAAACAAAACCCCAGAGTCAACAGGACCCGAAACAAAATAAGGAAATCACAGACTGAATGATCAATTTTCTTTAAGTCGGTGTCAATGCAGGGAAAACCTTGAGAAACATACTCAAGTGTTTTCGTACCATTAATAACCACATTTCAGGGTCGTTGTTTTGTTTCACACACTCTCTAAACGAGCCCCAGTTTTTTTTTCGTACCCCCCTGTTCTGAAGGTTCCCGGCTGTCGAAAAATATAAACCCCGTTCCGACAGAAATACGAATTCCTTGTAGTTCACCGACAAGAACAATAACCCATTCGAACGTCGACGGATTTTGTGGCAACCAGATGTGTCTATTTCACTTATTCTAGGAATAAGAATGTTTGAATAACTTGGTACCTATCTCGAGCTTTCTGTTCTGACATTGTGGGCATTTTTCGTTTTGCAACTGGAAAAAAAAACGAATGAAAATTGCTTCATTATTTGTACGTGGCCTGTTTATTTTTTCAAAAAGTGCAACGGCGTCTAATTTAGACTATTTTATTGCAGGTGTAGCATTTATAACCTCTCCTTGCCGTTACCATTCTTGTCTTTGTATTTTTATGGTTCAAAGCAAACATAAAACCGTGCTAACAAAAGCCTTTCCGAAAGAAAGCGAAATTCCTCGAATGTCAGCTGTTGTTTTCGTTTTGGTTAGCTGACAGGAGGAAAGCGCCGAGCAAAAAACACCCCATCGACTGAAATCACCCCGTAAAAAAGAGTCCAGTATATAAAGAACCGGACCCCCCCCCCCCCCCCCAAAAAGAACACTGCTTGAAAATGTTGGCAAAAAGAACCGATCACCTATGCCTGTGTGGAAGTAAACTCATTTTTCCTGATGTTGCATTGAGACATCTTTAGTTTTCTTATACGAAGCATAATTTAAAGTTTCAATATAATGCACTGTAATTCAATTTTAATACTATGCATGACTAAAACAGAATAAGTTTCAATCGATATAACAAAATAACCCCATAAAAAGAATCTTCGATGGAAATTTTCTTGATTTTTTTTCCTGCGCACTTCTCCTTATCATTTTTGTTGCTGTTTTTTTTCTTGAGCTTTTCTCGCAATAGTTTGCTGGAGCCCATGACAATCTCGGGCCTTCGCCAATTTCAGGATTTTACGAAATACTGTACAGTACTTCGAGAAAACGTGATGAGAGACCACAGAAAAATTACAGCGTTAATTTTTTTGTATAACCGGATCGTGAATTTCGTACCGGCGTGAAAGCATATGCTGCATTCTTTGCCCATTTTATCTATCCTTCCTCCTTTACCAGGTGCTTTCATCGTTGATACGTGTTACTTTCCGAGACCTTCTTTTCACGTTTGGAAAGTTTTTCCCTCTCTGTCCCGAAAGCATTTCCTCAGTTCTTCGTGTCTCAGTGGGTCCGAGCTTGTGCTTGTGCATAAACATGTCACATGATTTCACGAACCCCTTTTTCGCAGCGAGAAAAATTGAGAAAAAGGAAATAAGCCTACGACACAGGAAGTCCTGCATTTTTGAAATTTCGCAGGAAACGGAAAAGGCTAGGATTCCTGAAGATATCTTGTACTTTTCAGCAAGAAAAGAGTCTGACACGTGGGAGGAAGTGGGGGTCTTATATTCGCTCGATCTTTCGTTGAAGAAATGATCACATTTTAAATTGCATTAATGAGCGTAAATTTGGGAAGATGAATATTACCCGAAGTTTTTCCTCAAGTTTTGCAATAATCTTGAAAAAAAAAGCTTTTTGGAACGAATGACTTGATGAACTGGCCCCTTAAGTGATGGAGGTGACTTGTCCAGAAAAGACGCGTTTGAATCATATTTTAAGATTTTTACATATTTTTTCCCTTCAGCAATAAGTCATGATATCCACTTTTTTCCCAGGACTTCTGATGTATGCTTTCCGGCTCGAAAAATGATTACGTTCCGAAAGTAAACTTGGTCAAATTGAGTTCAACCTAGCTTACAAATATTCTCATATCTTTTGACTGCATTTTCGATGACGTATTCCAAAATTGTGCGATTATTTTCCAACAAGGACTTCCTGCGGTTTATTCTTGATGCAACGTCGTTTCTCGTGTATTTCACCAATCATTGTTCGAATAAAAATTTAATTACAGAAAATATAACTGTTCCAAGGTTTTTTCAAGTTTCAAAGAAATAAATTTTCAATTGTTGATCGGAAAAACTCGGTCCAGGTCGCCAATTTCATGCCCTCAAATGAAGCACTTGAGGTTCCTGTTGTTCCTCGATATTGGTTAGGTTTGTGGGTACTTAGCCTGCTTTCGCCCCGGGTAAAAGAAGGGAGGGGGGGGGGGGGTTTCTTCGTAATGTCTCAAGCTGATTTCGCGGTCCAGAGCAGAATAAAAAGTTGTGTTTTATGCCTCCGCAACCCGCGAAGATGCGCACGAAGGGTTCTAGCTTTCCTTTTTTGGGTTCGTCGCTCCGAGGCTCAAACGAAAAATTCTCCAGTCCACCCCATTGTTCTCGAAGAAGGGACCTCGAGATGCCCGCGTTCGGGAAGAAAATCGGTTATTGTTCGGACTAAAATTACAGTCTGAAGAGGTGTTCGGTGCCGGCGGAAACTGGCAAGAACAAGGAAGGCATGAAAGGGGGGAGGGGAGACCCTTCTGAAACTGACTGGGAATAACATCTGGGGGCCAGAAAAAGAGCGGAAAAGTGATGGGCTGAGTACTGACTCGCGTTTTTCGACCTGAGGCTAGTTGGGACCTAAACAAGTAATTTTCCTCGCATTACTTCGTTGATACCGTCCACGAACCTTTTTTTTTCTCGGCGGGGTTGGTTCACCACACCCAACATCGGATGCTACAACGGCTGATCGGTGAATTTTTTGTTTTTGTTTTTGCACCAACTCAAACCATTTCTCTGATGAATACTTAACATAAATGCGTTAAAATATACTGTACACTCAAACCTCGTTAAGATGCCACCCGATAAGCCGCCGCCCTCGGCAACTGCCAATTTATTTTCAAAAACAAATCCTTCCTATTGATGAAAGCATCAGAAACGCCATTCGCCAAAATTAACTCAAATGTGCTCGTGCCAATTAATCTCGCCTTTGATAGCCCGCAAACAAGATTCAAGTTTTTGCAAGAGGACTCCAATTAAAAAAAAAAGTACGAACACCAAGATTACGTAATTTTCTTCTTGGTAACATAAGTTAGATATTGTATATTTTATGTATCCCAGGGGTTTTTCGATAACAAATGGGGATGGCTTAACGAGGTTTGACCGTAACAGGGTCAGAAAGTTCTACATTCTACCGAGATATGTTGTAAAAAAATTTTTGCTCTATTTTGAGGAGGAAAAGAACCTCATCATTCGAACTCACTTCGCCGGTTTTCAATGACATCTTCGTGTGTACCAAATTACACTCTAAATACTTAGAAAATATCTGCTTTTTTAGTTCTGCATTATTGTACTGTATAATCATCGGATAACAATCTTTGATGTTTTAAGCTCCATTCCAGGTGGAAGATGAATAGGATTGAATACGATCGATGGCTTTGTCAAATTAATGTACCATAAATCTTTTATTGATCAGGAATGAAATATAGGAGTACTGTTCTATAGTACGAATAAACCACAGTATACGTATTAAAATCGCCGGATCGTCGGCTTATTTATGATTATCGGAAACTATGAATTTATTTTTCGAATTTCACGACGTGCTTCAGGTATCATACAAGTATTCGATGCAGATTTTTTCTCTTCTTGAAAAGCTCCATAACGTCTCTCATTAATGAGGTTTTTATAGCTCGTGAAATGATGAAGTTCGGGAATTTTCCGTGTCTCGCTACTCTCCCCGAAAAAAAACACAATTTTCCTCCTTTTCGCCGCTCCTGAGTGAAGTGGGTGAAAAAAGTTCTTGCGGTTGAGGGTCTAACGAAATTCCAGGTCAGATTGAAAGCAAAATAAAGGGGAGTTATGTTTTAGGTCAAAGCAGATTGAGTTAGAAGTCGGCACGGAACGCATTTTGAAGGCCTCATTTCGACGACAGGGTGGGTTTCGAAAGGAAAAAAAAAGGAGGACGAGTCCTTGGAATTCGCATGCAGATTGTTATTACATCTTCCGTAATGAGATAAAATCCGATTTCCCCGTTTGGGGCTCGGAACTTGTTGATGCATGCAGGATGGAAGGGACCGAAACTCTGTGTACCAAAGAACCCGAAAAAGGGAAGGAAAGTGTTGATTCAATTTGCCGGGTCGCCCGGTCCCATTTCAGTACCCAATCCGACCTCGAGTCGGAGTTTTCCAGGGCCCAAGGGGGGGGGGGGAACTCTTGATGGACATTTGATTCCGTTTGCGGAAGGATTGATGACTCCTTCAGCTAACCCGAGGATATTCAAAAGGGGGTTTCTCGCCGATATTTGCTTGAAATTCTTTATTGAAATGTGCTTGATGATAACTGTTGGACACAGTGCCAAGGTTTGTTCAAACATTTCGTCAGTAGGTCGCATTTAAGTTCTTGGGGTACACAAGTGAGCTTCTTGAGTCTGAGTCACTCTGAACAACTCTGAGATCAAGATCAATCAAATCTCTGGCAATTTTAGACGAAATAATTTTTTAAAACGTAAATGTCAATGCAGAATTATCATTTTTTGCGTTTTCCTACTATCCTCCGTTCTCTCGCAGAGAATGAAATTTCTATATGCGTTCGAAAAAGTGAAAAAGGCCAAAAACGATAAAATAATACCGTGTAAGAAAAGTTATACCCACAAGGGACTAACAAAGCTCATTAGATAAACATTTTCCGCACAATTGTCCGTCAGGGAGGCATTTTATGACTTTGCGAATGTAAAAATCCTTTACATTCTAATTTGATCGGAATATCCTGCTACAGTACTGTTTATGCAAAAAAAAATAAAAATAAATGCTGGAAGCTCAACCTTCAAAGTACCCGAGTGCTCGATAGTAATTTACATATTTGAGATGGAGCATACGGTCCTTCTGGAAGTTTCTGACCCATATTCATCCGAGAAATGGAATTTTCGATGAACTTTCTGAAAGAAATTGGAGCACGGTGACCTTCAGTTGCATCAGACTCTTGACTCTTAATTTATTGCATATACAGTATTGAGCTTCGGTTGTGGAATCAGCTGAATTTGGAATCCATTCGTATTCTTCTTCATCTCAATGCAATTTCAGCATGATTCTATGGATGCCTGTTTCCTTGCATATTTGAGTTTCCCACTTTTCACTCAGTACTTGAATATAATATGATGGGGAGAGAATTTCTGAAATTATTGTCTTACAAAACCTTTCATTCTTTTCAATTTGAAATAACCCCACCTGATTCTTGAGCAGGTGAAGTTCCAGAACTCGAGCCTCCTTCAGTCGATTTTTTTGTCCTTCTCTCAAAATCGAAGAGCTTTTCCTCTCAAACCTGCTTAACTCGAATTTTCTGAGGCTTTTTGCCTTTTTTTTTTCTTGACACACGAAAGAGAGAAGCACGAAAAAATTAAGTTCATGTGTCCGGAAAGGAAGTGAATGATTAATTGGACGAATAAACCCTTGACTCCAAGTTCAGCATGCTGAAACTCATTTAAGAACCATTTTAAGGCTTAGAATGTCATTAATTATGATTTCCTATGCCTGTTTCCCTAACTATAATTTTTTTGCTGGTCCCTTTAATCTCGATTTAAAGTGGTTCGACTTGTACCATGAAAGATTGAAGAGCAAAATCCAGCTCGAATGCACCAAGTGCTTCGAAATGTTAATTGAAGAATTTTTCAAAGGTTTGCAAAGATGTGTTGAAGGTTGCGAGCTGGTCATTTAAAAGTTTGAATAAAAGAAAAAAATGCAAACCGGTATTCTGTACTGTATGTTGGTCTGATTTAATTTTTGGACGAAGCGAGTAGAAAAAGTTTTAAAAAATAATAAAAATTTACAGGATAAATTAATGAGGAAATATTCAAACGAGTGATCGCACACGTCTTGTAAATGTGGCGTGGGAATGAAACGGAAGTTTGTTTTTGAGACTGACCCCAGAGGAAGTGCTTGACCTATTCTGAGCTCGGATTTGCATCTGGTTGCTTTCCGACGATCGTTTTTGACAGGAGACGCGCGTTGGTGAAGCATGCTGCATGTGCAGCACCGACTCCACGGAAATAAGCCGCGAGATTTCCGGGGTTTTCCTGGTCAGGCAATATTTTCGCAACACGCGACTTCACCGAATGGGGGGACAACTATATATATTTTTTTTGCGAACATACCCCGGGTTCCGCTCATGTGGGTGGATCGTACGGAAAACGGCAAAAAAAGGGACATGAGGGGCGCTTTTTTTCCCGCGCTGTGTATTACACAGTTGTTCCCTCGACGAGATTATTTGCGTGCCAATATCCGGAATGGCAGTGGGGAGGGCGAAGAAGGGAAAAATACACATACACACACATGAAAAAAGGCAACGGTGGCGGTCTCATTTTTTTTTCTTGTTCTTCTTTTCATCTGCGGTGTTTTTTGCGCGTTGGTTGGCCGAAATTCCATGGGGTTTTGTTACTTGGAGGGAAAAATTGAGTTCGGATTGCGTGACGAATTCAACTCGACGTTTTCTCGCGATTGTGAAGCTTCACGCGGGCAAAAAAAAGGAGCAGAGAAAAGCTCCTGCGAGATCCTGTTTCCGGGAGGGCAGTTGCGAATCGAATTTTTGCGACGACTTTTTCTATGTGGGACAGAATGAATTCTTTTTTATTTGAATATTCAACTTTTAATGCCGTATCTTCCATTCATACAGTACAAAGCAAACATATAAAGAGATGGAAGTTGCGTATTCCTATAAAAAATTCTTTCTGTCCCATATGGAAGAAGTCGTCGCAAAAACTCGATTCGTATTATACTGGTAAACGTTTTCTGTGATCTGTACGGTATCTTGATATGCTGGTATGCGTTTTATGACAGACGATGCATTGAAAGTCAAATTATTTGTACTGTACTCGATTTATGTCGAGTATGTACGTATTCTGTTGGGTTGTTCAAGTGAAGCTGATTTGAATTCATATGGATGGAATGATGCAAAAAAGTATCGGAAAGGCGATGCAAAAATCCAACATCGGATGTGTTTAGGCTTCCTGGGATTTTTATTTTTCATTTTCTATATTCCTAAATTCAGATTCCGCTTATTCTTGCTTGCTTTCTGGGATATTGAGAAGAAAAACACACGAGCTATAAACTTGTAGATCACATTTCTCAACCCTATTTTACGCAACGATTCTCGAAGGAATAAATAAATTGCTCCCAGTACAGCATTAAATCCTGCGGTAGGTATTTATTGTGGCCTGTTGGCGAGCTGTTGCAGAAGCGTCCGGGCATATTTTCGCATGATAAATTGTTTTACAAGTGCAATTACTCTCGCCAAGCAGGTTTTTAACGTCGTGTTTGACCTCAGGTAACCAAATTTCCGACGCGTGATGAAGCACGGGTAATCAGCGTCCCGGGATGCAAATGCTTATCATGGGCACGTCCAGACAAGGGTTGCCGCGATTGCGGCTTGGAGCTTCGCACACTCACCCAAAGCTTCCTCTTCTGGATTGAATTACGACACACGTTTGAACGTGCCAAGGGGTCAGTGGAAGGATCTGTGTGTGTGTATGTATGCATGGGAGAGAAAAATACAGTATATATAGTTTTTTTTTTTAAAGAAAAGAGAGAAAAATGTACGCCCTCGGGTCTCGCTAGCTACTTGTTGCGAGCACGAACGCTGCAATCCTCTCGGCGATCCCATCATTCACCCCAAGGGGTAAAATCGTCATTTTACCGAAAAGGGGTTCTTCTCCAACTTCTCGATTCTTGTTCTTGTTCCCCCTTCGATATTTTCTAAACCGGATTCTGAAAGCAAGGGTACCTGCGGGTAAAAGCGCATTACAACCAGGTTATTTGCTAATTTTTCCCCCTCGGCAACGCGGGATAAAAACCGGAATTTAGCTGGACAGTGATTATTTATTGATCGATCAGTCCTGGAAAAATCGAGGAAAGTTGGAAAAATTCCCTACGGAGATTGCGCGGAACTGGAACAGGAAAGCTTTACTTTGCCGCCATCTGAATATTGAATTTGATCCTCGAAATGTCAGCCTACAATTTTATCAAGTGTTGAAAACAAAAAACAAAAAAACAAATCGGACAGTTCTTCAATGCAATTTAAAGTATGGACTACAATACTTGCAAATTATTCAAAGGAGCACAAAAGCAGGACGACCTTTGTAAAAATCCGTTCAACTCTTTGAAATACGAAGTAACTTTGCCATTTCTCGTATTTCTCATCTTTTGAATATTTTTTTGATGTAAAATATGTACAAAAATTGAAAATGACTTGAAAGATAATCGCGTAAATACAGTTACGCGTACTTTATGCTTTGTAAAATTTGAAACCATCTTAAATCTTTGCATAAATTTATATTTTCCTTTAAAAAGTCGGCATTATTCTCTTATGTTTTCCATTCCGCTGTCGGACTCAAGCCTTGGAAATCTGTGCATATCCGCGGAAAAAATAGCTTCGAAAAAAACTTGAAGGGGAATTCTGTGCATCGTTGCCATGTTTTCCGCTCTTGTATGTGATATTACTACTGTATATTTTTAAACAGTGCTACTGAACTTGCTGAAGTGCCCGGTGGTGAAAACGGCGGGTGAGATGATGAAGAGCAGTCAGGGCGTGTGGTCTTTCAATGCCTTGGCCCCCGGGGGTTTTCTTTTAGCCACTGCGGG
Source organism: Notodromas monacha (assembly GCA_905338405.1). NCBI lineage: Eukaryota > Metazoa > Arthropoda > Ostracoda > Podocopida > Cyprididae > Notodromas > Notodromas monacha. The sequence goes on along the minus strand of CAJPEX010005917.1, from coordinate 2,659 downwards.
AAACAATTTTTCCCGCGACTTGAGATACGATTCTGTGCTCGTATTCAAGGTGTGATGCACGGCTTTGATTTCCCCAGCGCAGTGAGAATTCAAGGGGGTTCCTCAAGTGGCCAAAGGGGTGTCGTGACCTCAGCCCCCGCAGGGAACACTTGCCTTCGTATTCTCCCTCTCATGCCAGCGAAGGGTAGTTTTTTTTTTTTTTTTTCTCATTCGCAAATGTTTCTCACAGGTGTCTCTTTACAATTGTCTTCGCTATGGCTTTTTTTTGTGTTATGTTTTTACTTTTTTTTTTGCTGCGCGTGGGAACGAGGGTCCTGAAATGAACAGCTGAGATTTTGTTCGCCCAACTGCTGGGTGGTACAGTATCTTTCCCGGTTTTCACTTCCGTTCGTGTCGGGTTCTATCTGGCTAATGGAGTCTGGGAATGAAACCATTTTTCGTGATCTCTGTTGGGCTGCTGGTGTGACACATTTTTTTCCCCCCGTTGGATCTCTGGCTTATGTCTGTTGAAGGACACGCGTTAGTCAGTGTTTTTCTTCCTCTTCTTTTTCATGTGTGATGTTACTTGGTAGCAAAGATCTGTGGAGATTTTCTGGAGTTCCGGGGACACGTGCGAAGGAATCGACGAAGTTATTTGTCGGAAGTTTTTCTTGAGCTTTTTGCGACTGAGGCAACTTTGGAAAAGTTTAAGCGCACGATGGTCACATTGGAATTTGATTCGAATGCTTGTACTTTTTTTTATGGATTTGTATTCAACTCGACCTGATGTTTATATACGTCAGGGTGTTTTTCGAAAATATTTAGGATTTATCTAGGTATTTTAATCCATGTGGCGTATGAATCATGCATAACAACTCAACTTTTTTTCAATCTCATGGCATTGAGACGATAACACGAATTTCCAGTTGCTCAAAACTGCAAAGTTTTCAGCTGCATTTTCCTTGAAATTATTAAAATCAATGAAAGACTGCTGTATATCAAAATGCATATGCATGATGATACAGTATTTTTGATTGATCGTGCCAACAATGTTTTGGTGAAATAATTCAAATAAAGATACCTAAAATGTTATCCACACTGTTTATCTTTCTCCGAGGTAACGAAGACCTTTCTTAGGTCGAAGTGCAAGATTACTGTGATGGACTAACCTTTGCTTGGGATTATTTTCAGTCGGTTTTTTTCTTCTTTTTTTTTCAAAAGTATGAGCTTTACATTTTAAAACTCGTTTTAATATTCAATCGCTTCGAAAACGGTGGCCACACTCTTGATAAAATATTGCAGTGATTTTTAATGATAGTCATGTATGCTGGCAAGAGGTTTCGCGGTATTTTTATGAGGCGCCAGAGGTGGTAATTGATGCTGCAGTTCAGCCACTTACGAGGACGGAATGATGAAAAAAAAGAAAATAAAAATATGCGAAGAACGAACTTCGGTCGGAATGTCCATCACTTAGTGGCTAGGAAAATCGCGTCTTTTAAGTATTCTGCTGGTAGTAGGATGATCGCGTGCTTTGAGGGATGAACAGCATTCCGGAGACCCCACAAAGCAGCCTGTCAGTGACTCAACACGACCCACCCACGGTGGCCAAATGCCGAAGCAGCAGGGATTTCCTAATCGACACTCCCGAAACCCAACTGGCCCGAGGGCGTAGTTCGATCTCGCTTCCTGCTATTTCTAGATTATTTTCCGTGAGCTTCGTCGTCTATTGGGGTTATACATATACTGTGTATGTACATATACTGTATATGATATATTCCAACATCAGATGACGTCGTACTTCTTCGGATAAAATTTACGCTCATTTTGCAATAAATCTCTTTGATGTTGAAAAATAGGGTGGAAGTTCTTTCGGGTTGCCTCATGTCTTCCAATTTTGAGACCTAGACATTAGCAAAACCTTAGCACTAAATTCTTACACTTTCCCAAAAATAAGTATTTCTCCTATCAATCCTGCTGATCAAACATTTTTTATTTCAATTATCCTTTGTTTCCCTGTATTGGAGATTCCTCGAACAAACACCTGACCTCCAAAACGATCTGCGAAAAATCTTGATTCTAATTCCTGATTTTCCCCCTCTTGTAACACAGGGCTAATCTCCGTGAAAGAATCCTGGCCAAATTTTATTCTTTTTTCGAATGCGGATTTTAATATGAGGACACGGCAGCAACTCGAATTTTTGCTTTTAATGTCAAGGAAACCCGATCAATTACCAAATGATAGTACGGTACAATAGAAAACTTCCGAAAAAAAAATGTTCTGATGGATAATATGTCGAGTGAGGCGGGGGAGAAACTCCTGTTGCGTTGGGGCATTATAAACGTGCCTTATGCATTCATCTGAGTTTCGTGTTGTAAATGCCCTAAAGGAAAACCGATCAGTTATGGATTCCAACCCACGTCATGTTCTTGAGACAAGTTGCATCTCTGCGGGGAGTCTCTCAGTTCGAATATCAGACCGAAGTTTCCCGTCAGTTCAAAGGCTGTATTCGACAAACGGGAAGCCTCGACGGATGAGAATACTGTACAGGAAAGAAAAAAACAATTTTTGAGAAATTTGTGAGCGAGGTGACAAACATCAGACGGAGACTGAAACTTGCGATACAAGAACAACAAGTTTACAATTTCAGTCCTCGGAAGGAATTGTAGACGATGCATTTTT
>CAJPEX010005916.1:2900-14473 GCA_905338405.1 Notodromas monacha | reverse complement strand
TCTCGATTCTGCTGTTGTGGTATATATAGTCAGGGAGAGTGAAAATCGTGAAGGACCGAAATTGAGACCCCCGCTGCTTTGGGGGCGGTTTTTTGTCTCTTCCTTTTTTTTTTTTTAGGGGGGTGGGGGGGGCAAGAATATGCCATTTTTGCGGGGTCCTGGAATGTCAATGCTATGCGTGACGTATGATTCGCGTATATGTGATTCACTTCCTGGATTCAGTGAAGTTCTTTGAATTTATAGGATGGCGACCAGCGGGACGCATAGTTCATGACACTTATTTACCCTGGTAGTAATAGTTCAGGTTATACGTTGGAAGTGATTAAATTTTTTTTTTATAATTCTGAAGTTGAAGAGTATGAAAATATGCGGGGAAAATGACAAAATTCAATCCCCAAATGACACATATCAGCACGTGTCACCTTACTTTCAAGGATATTCCCAAGATGGTGGGTTTTTCATGAAATTCTCCGGTTTTCCTTAAGAAAAAAAGTAGGATCCCTTAATTGAAAATTTTATTATCCTATACAGTACCTTTATTATCAATCCAATTCCCAAAAGAAAACAACAATAGTCCCCTCCTACGTCAAAGCATTTCCGCTAACACATTTTCACAAATGTAGAGAATTGATTTCTATACATACAGCTATCTAAAAGTGTCTAAATTAGGAAAATAAGCTCGTCTCGGAGCATTCTAAGAAAAATAATTATGCCTCAAAATGTAACTTTAACTTCTTGGTATAAAAGAGGTGGCGAGGAGTTCATTATTGTTGCTTGAACATGAGGCTTAATTTTCTTTCGAACAACTAAATATAGTAGTCGGGACAAGGGGTTATTAGTTACATTGTAGTTATTCTTCCACAGCAAAAAATAGTCCCTTTTTCGTATGGAAAATGCCTTAGAGAGTTTTCTCTGACATGCAGTCTATTCTTCATGAAGTTCTCCCTAAGTTTCTAATCATATACAGTACTGTATTATTTCTTGAAATTTTAAACTCTTCCAAACCCTGCGTGGAGTTTGTTGTTGCCAAGATATGAACCCAAATTTTCTCTCTGGAACTACTAAGTAGGAGACGAGACGACGAGGTAAAGTTAATGTTGTACAGTATTTCTTATTCCCCCCCAAAAAAATGCTTCCCTCCTCTTATTGAGAATGCTTCAGAACATTTTCACCAATAATTAAGAGAATAGTTGAAAATTGCTTGTCTGATGCGGAAAATTCTCAAGATTTACATTTTATTCGCTTGGAAAAGAGGTGACGAGGAGTTTCGTTTTTGCCTGAATATGTGGCCTAATTTTCTTTCTCATAACTAATAAATAGGATACGAGACGACGAGGGGGAGTTAGTCATGTTGTAATTCTTATTACACAAACAAAGTACTGTATTCCCCTCCTCGACTTGTGGACAATGCCTCAGAACAAATTCACCAATAATTAAGATAACTGTTGAGAATTTATTATCTGATGCATCAAATTCTCAATACTTACGTTTATTCCTCAAAATGTATGTTTTACTCGCTTGTAGAAGAAGTGAAAGAGGAGTTCGTCGTTGCCTGAATATGAGGCCTAATTTTCTCCCTCGAACTATTCTAAATAGCTAGGAGACGGGACGACGAGGGGGGGGGGGGGTTATTTATGTTGTAATTTTTTTCACGAAAAAAAATTAAAAATATACTGTACTCCCCTCCTCGACTTGGGGAGAATGCCTCGGAAAATTTTCACAAATAATTGAGAGATCAGTTGAGGATTTATTGTTTGATGCAGCAAATTCCTCAAGATTTACATTTTATTCTTCAAAACATACATTTTATTCGCTTGCAAAAGAAATGAAGAGGAGTTTCGTTGTTACCTGAATATGAGGCATAATTTTCTCCTAGCTCTAACTACTAAATAGGAGACGAGGGGGAGTTAGTTATGTTGTAATTCTTATCACGAAAAAAAAAATAATAATAATAAAATACTGTACTCCCCTCCTCGACTTATTGGGGAGAATGCTTCAGAACATTTTCTCGAGCAATAGCAGCAGCACCACCACCACCACCAGCACCAGCACCAGCACCATGCAGCAACACGAGGAGTATTGCAGACTGCTGCGGCTGTTGGGGATGGTGCAGTGAGGGTGCTTGATCGATGAGGATCCGTTCGGACACACATTATTACGCTATCGTATCCGAGTTACACGCTCGCTTCAGGTTATACCGCATTTCCAACATGCCGCCGAAGTCCTTTGGCCCAATTCCCGGTTTTCATTTCTTGTTGCTTCATTTTTTTTTTTTACCTTGCTGCTGCTGCTGCTGCTTCTTTTTTATCTGCATCGCGGGCAATTTCCCCGGGCCTTCTATCCTCTCCCCCTCTTGGTCTGCTGGCGGTGCTCAATTTATTTCTTCTTTATTTTCTCATTATTCCTTCTTCTTTTTTTTTTTGCGAGAAAATGCGTTTATATACAGGGATGGGATCGGAAAGGAAGGAAAATTGGAATTTTCTGGAGAGGGCGAATCTTGGGGAATCATCTAATTTTTTGCGGCTTCTTCGGGAAGAGGCGATGTCAATTTTTTTTTTTTTATGTTGCGAGCAGAGCCGGGTTTGATCTGGAAACTAGTAGATTGTTTTATTGTAAAGCAGCCCTTCGTTTTCTCAATCTGCGTTTCCACGGAAATAGGACTGGATTTTACAATTACAGTATGTTTTCTTGAAGAAGAAAAAAAGAACAACTTGAAAATGCATATTCTCTGGGTACGCTTTTTCTTCAGCGCGAAATGGTGAAATATTGTTGTGATCTTCGGAGAAACGCAAAAATATTCTACTGAAGAAAAGCAGAGTATGGGTTTGAAGCCCTTATTAATTTGTTTCATTTAATTTCTCGCGACAATCTCTATATAGTCATTCATGTGAAAAGTTTCAAAGATATTCATTTTACTACATTTAAAATCTGATGATTAAAAACGAAACGATTATTTTCGACTGCTGCTGGTCCTCTAAAATGCAGCAGTTGCCTTTCCCAGGGAAAAAATCGTGCAATAATTAATTGTTTTGTAGATAACTACACAAACGAAAAAACTTCCTCAATTTCTCTTTGAAATATGTAGAAAAAATGAAGTTCTCAAGTTTGAAATTTTATTATTCAGGCATGGAATCGGTGGTATTTACTTGAAAAACAAGGTTTCCAACGATAAGTGCCACTTTTAATAGACTTTTTTTTTTTACAAGATGTCACTTTTTGAAGACTTTTGCCAGAAAAAAGGTTTTCTACGCATAGATTAGAGGAGAAATGGTAAATTGAAATGAACTGACTGCCACAATATTTGGAACTCCCATAGATAATCCAAGTCTTATAATCATAATTTTTGCACTTTTTTTCAAAGGCTTCAATTTTATTGAAATAAAGGTCAAGTTTTTGGCATTAATAACTGATGCTCACTTTTCAGTTTGCGCCTTAAATTCTATAATGCGTCTGAAAATTGTTCGAGTAATGTGCTACAGTATTTTGAGTAGCTTATACATTATTTCGTCATATCACATTAGATTCAATTTAAACCCATTTAATGAAAATTATTTCAAAGGGGTAAATTATTCTTTCCATCGATTCAAACCGGGTGGAGTCGAAAAACCGTCTCATGCAAAACTCATTTGAAAACCCAGGCAACCCACTAATTAGGAATTATTTCCCCCTGGAAAATAATTAGCAGAGCAGTAATTATTAATATTGTTTCCCCTTGTGGCACAGGTAGAAAAAAAGGGGGGCTGATGAGGTCTCGGTTTTCAAGCTGTGCAAGAGGCAATTCGTTAACCACTTGTGTGTGCGATGACGAAGAANTTAACCACTTGTGTGTGCGATGACGAAGAATAGGCAAACAGTTGTTCATAAATCACGAGTGCAAAAAAAATTGGCTGGAAAAGCGGTTGCGTGTTCCGAACCATTTGCATATGTTCTGGTTTATATGAGATGATGGGTTACTTCCGAAGTGTTTGGGTTTCTGAGCATATGGGAAACATGTTTTTCTTGGGCAACGTTTTTATTTCCCGGTAATAACCGAAATTAAATATTTGGTTACGCTGATTTAATTTCTGTTCAAAACCTACTGCGTTTCTTGAACAAATTCAATCGAATTACACGATTGAAATCTACAAATGTTGCGCTTTAAAATCTGATATTGAGATGAAAATGAATATTTGATATACTCTGGATCGGTTTTCGAACTTCAATTATTGATGGAAATCCGAGCTTTTAAATTTAAAAAGTCTAAGTTTAAATATTCGTTTAACGAAATTGACAAGAAATGCAATGTTTTTCAAGGAAATCGCGTGATTGGGATCACGTAAATGTTGTCCTGCTTTCACGAGCCTTATGCAATGATTCAAAAACAAGATGTTGACAATTAGGTAAAATAGATTATAAAAATTAATTGGTTTCCACGAGGGTTCCGCGAAAAACATCGCGACAACTATCGAAGATTCTCAACAGTTTTGCCTCAAAAACTCTTGCGCCATTTACATAAGGCCATTCGTAAATTGCCTTATTTTGCTTTCATTTTTCCAAGAAAAAAAGAGAGATTTTACGATCCTCAGATGAATGTTTGAAGAACAAACGTTCATGTCGTCAAGACATGAAGCGATTCTGCGACGGGCCAGAGGAAACATTCAGAGGGACGCAAATGTCGGCATGAAATTTGCATAACTTCGCCTGCTTTTCGCCGTTTTCCCTCCACGTCTGACCCGAGGGGAAAATATGAAGAGATACATAAATATATCACCAAATAAGCGATTAATCGAAAGCAGAAGAAAAAGGAGGAACAGTTTTGCAAACAGGGAAGACAAAGAGAATGCTTTATTCAAAACAGTTTTTCCCGGGGTTCTGAGTTCCGTGTCATCGCCTCCCATTTCCCCGCGTGTATTATGCATTATTTCTTGGGTTTCTCCAATCCCATTCCATTCCTATTTTTCTTCAGTTTCTAGTAGTTGTGAGATTGGGAATAGACCCTTTCTTTACTGCCTTGCTTAGCAATATTAGAGGGGTTCATATCACGCTATGATTTTCTTGCATAACGGGTATGCTTCGGTATATCGGCAATTCAGAAACCGTATTGGAATACTCTCATGAAACTTTGAACACTTTTCTGAGTATCTTGTAAGGTTTTGGAAAATAGAGACTTTCAACAAATTGTCAACAGCTTCCCAATGCCTGCATGATGGCCTCCCAAAAATTCGTGATGAATTTTCATTGTCAGATTTTTGAGAATGTTTATCCCCAAGAGTTATAAAAAATATTAGTGTTCTTCGAGTGCCTACGAATCCGTGTTTTTTTTATTTAAAACAAAAAATTCTGCCTGAATCTTCATTATTAGCAAATATTAAATTTTATTGCAACTATTTATTACAACGTCTCAGTTTTTTTGACAACCTTTCTATGCCTGGGATTTCTCTCCCTGAAATGCCTGTCTGAATTTGAATTACTGTACCAGCAGGGTTTTTGAAAATTTGTCGTCAAAGAATCTCCCATGGGAAGACATTTTTAGTTCAAAAATTCCTGGCTGGATTCTTGAGCTGTTACTACACGGTGAACTAGAAAAAATGTACTGTCGACCAACTTTTAGCTGCTGTATCTTGTGCACGATTCAAGGTAATATGCAGAGAAATAGACAAACTTGAATTCAATTTGATGGTATTATTATACAGTAAATGAATATATTTTATGACTGGTAACGCATTTGGAAAAATATACACATTCATCATGGGAAAAAGGTCCAAATGTAATTTCGTTATGATTCAAAGGGATCATATGAAATGTTTCCCTGTGCAAGAGCAAAAAAAGAAACGCAAAAAATAATTTTCAATTTGCCTGAGTTAAAATGTTTATGATTGCCCCTGTATGCATTGCTGAATATCCTCAAAGAGTTCTGCTTTGCCTTTTTTTTAGCAAGAAATTTTCAGCGGCCTTCTTTTAATTTTTTCCATCCTTATACATGAAGAATTTTTTCTGACATTTTATGCCTGGGTCTAGTTCAACCCCCGACGTCAATGTTTCCTCCCGCTGGCGAGTTTCCCACTTTTTCGTCACGCGTGTCAATATTACACCCATGAATGTGTCGTGACACCCAGAGAACAGCAAAGCACCGACACGCATACATAAATATGCCTGTAGAGCAAGTAACAAAAGGAAATGTAAGTTGGTATAGTATTTATCCTAGGGGACACACGAGTTTTCTACTTCTCCCTGACGAGGCAAAAAAAAAGCCTGCCGTGTTTTTGCCATTTTAAAGGCATTGGCTGGTTGACAATTTTTTTATGCAAGTTTATTTTCCATGTGATGGTCACATTTTATGACTGTATCGTTTTTAGGGCTTTGTGGAAGAGAAACTAACGATGATGCATAAAATTCAATTTGCGGGAGCAACTTTTTTCTTAATTCAAAAGACTTTGTTTTCATAAGTGTGTTTATGAGCTTTTGCTGGTAATAATTATGTTCTTTGTATCAAATGGTTAATCAATTATTCCTGATATTTCAGAGGGAAAATCTAATCATCGGACGTTGGTTAAATATCAGAAGAACCATTGAAATTGTTATCATTTCTGTCATGGCATTCATAATTGACAGACTGCGTGATCTAGGGAAGAGAGGTTCAATTTTTTAATATTTTCTAATAGTTTTGCATTTTTTTGGAAATACAAAACTGCTGTGAATCTGAAGCGCAAAGTATATTGGCAATTTTGAGCTAGGAAAAGGCAACATAAATTTTTCCACGAAGTTTTTTAAAGAACATGTTTACTTTTCGTCACAGGTTTGCATTGATATAGTTTTTGATGATTTCAATTTGAAGGACTATATTTTGAGATGAGACATGCAAAAATATCAAGGTTTGACGTGTTAATGTGAGCCTTGCATTCTTCTAATTGTTTTAAATTTGAACATTCTCGCGTAGCTGAAGCAAAATTTATTTGTAAGCGTTCATCATCACGAATAAAAACTTTTTGTGCGAAAATTTCATAAAATGTCTTCTCTATAATAGTGACTCAAGTTTTGACACTGCATTCAGTTCATAAATAGCAGCAGAGAAATTTCTGGAATCTTCATTTTTTTTTATTTCGAATAAAGAAAATGGAAAAATAATTTGATGTTTCTGGACGAAGTCCCAAAAAGGTGAAGTTATTTTCCACAACTGAATGTCGTTCGTGTGTCGGGTTTCCTTCAACTTGAGCAGTCGCCATCACCAATTCCTTTGCCCTTACATTCACTGTAAAAGGGTTGGTTCAAAAGTTCAGTCAGTTTTTGTAAATCCCTCTTTGGAAAATAAAGTGGAGATGGACATACTTTTTTTTTTTTAATAATGCAGCATCATTTACCAACCAATGCTCCGAATTTTTGTTCATCCGCGATCAAAGCAAGAAAACTAACTTTAATTGCAATTCTTTCACGCCTCATGAAATTTTGGAATGCAATCCCAAAAAGATCACTAAGAATGTCATATGTAAAATTTTTTCCGAATCCCTGTTGGAATTTCAAAAAAATCCACAGCAAATGATTAGTTTTGCTTCAAGTCTCTTGATTCATTTATCCTAGAATGACTTGGATTCAAAACTATATGGAACAATATATAAACCTGATACAGTATCAATGCAAATACAAAACTTATGAATCATCCTTCGAAGGCATCGGAAATGCGGAACAAAAATGAAAAGCAGAAAAAGACGGAACCCGGGAGAAAATCGACAGGGCCTGGGTTGCACCTCGTACATTTTGCCCGGGGTTTCGTCGCCAACGGGGTATTTATTCTTAATGGGGGGTGGGTTTCCCTGTGCCAGCAGCAGCGGAAATCCCTCGGGTTCGAAAATACGATGGCCGAACCCGGAATGGAATGAATAACTTGGGTGGGTTTCCTCCCGTTTTTTGTACGGACTCGCCGGCCTTTTTTCAACGTCAACCCCTTTTCACACAAATGTCTTTTTCTCTGTAAAGAATGTCATGCAGCTGGTACGAAACAAAAGACCTCGGTGACATTATAGTGAAAGGATTGACGACTTATTTCTGCATTCCTATATGACCTGAAAATTATTGTTACTTCGCGTTTCCGGAAATTTACTGAAAATATATAGAGAAAATTTACATTTAAACAATATTTTCTATGAGGAGAAAAATCTTTATAAAAATTCGCCGAAGTTCTTCGGACGAGAAATGAAAAAAGGTATCGTCTGAAAGTGCCACAAAAAAACTCGAACAAGTTACTTTTCAAATTTAAAAGCCACTTGCTCGGAAAATGTTGAAATGAGTTTTCAGTGACAATATAAGGCCATTCAAGCCAGGAATCTCACACGAATTTCACGAAGGTTTCGTCAATATAACTTGAACTGAATTTCCTTGAATCTCGAAAACTACTTCGAAATTAGCAAATAAACTTGAAGCACTCCTTTGTTCCTTTGCCAGTATTACAGAACGTGGTACCTTCTTTTTTTCACAATTTGAATTTATTATAAACCACATTTGGCACGACTAGAACAAGATTTTCCGAATCACAGCTTTGGTACACGGCTTTGAAAATTCAGCATTTTCGTCAAGAATCTGTTCGAAGCATTCTAAGTATCTATTATAGCATTTTTAATCCGCTATGATAATTCGAATTTTCACGTTTTTCGGTGTTTAGTGTTCAATTTCATGCGTTATCTTTTTTTCCGTGTCGATCTGTGTTTAAAAATTCAACCCACGTGTCAGAAAACGGTCCCGATTAATTTTTTAAAAATTCTTTCCGTTTCCATACTTCGGAAAATTGAAACTCCAACGAAATTAAAACAAAGCCCTTATATTTCTAAGCCCTGCATTTCTTTTTTATGAAACTTAAGTTCAAATTGTAACTGAGACATTAATTTTTGGTGAGAATAAAAAACAAAAAATATACGAAAAAAATTGTTTTCGACTTCAACGTGCGTTTTAAAGTCCATTCGATGACGTAAACAGGGCTTGGTTTCCGTCATGATTTTTTTTTTCTTTGTCAAATAGGAAATAAAGAAAGCCATCATTCGGTTCGGTAACCGTTCGTGTGCCCTACAAACCTTGAAAAAAGCTTTGGCCCCTCGTTTTTCACCCAAACTACGGGGCTTTTACGCTCACATTCTCATCACCAGTCATCTGAACGCAACACGGAATCGCCTCTTCGCATGCAACCTCACAACTTTCTTTTTTTTCTTCTACATTTATTTTAGTCTGAAAGTTCAATGACATCTTTTTTCGGACTAGGGTTGCTTCAGCAGCAAACAAAGGCCAGGGGAAGCGGAATTTATTAATTATTGACGACTTAATTAGCTAATTAATGCGGTATAATAGACACGTCGCGTAATATGAATTTTCTCTCCAAAGAATTTGGCGTGCGATTGATTTCTGCTTTGAATAGTGGAACTGCATAGAAAGTTTCTGTCCTATAATGCAGATATTTCAGATAAAAAAAAATCTTTAATAAATCTTATCATTTCTTCTGCTGAGGCAGAAAAATTGCATTATTCTGCAGACACCAGAATCATTACTCGTGTTCTTGCTATTGCAAAAAATTTGAAATTTGAATACGATGCAGATTATTCGGAAATATCATCAGAAAGGCTTTCCATCTCTGCATTTTTGAATCATTGAAAGCCACGCGAAGCTAGGACAGCTATACACACACAAGCTCTTTAAATTCTATAAGGAAGCAAAAATGCCAACTTACTCTTCAGAAATATTTCATTTCAAATTCGCGCGGTGATCGCAGAAATGCAACTCTACATGTAAAAGCTGCTTATAAATCAACAAATATTTGAAATTGATTTTAGAGTCCTTTTAATCATCATAACGCGAATAAATATTTTTAAAGCTTATGTGCTTGTAAATCTGTCGTCCATTTTCTGCGTAAAATATCAAAAATTTTCTGAAAGAAACTTGATTGAATAAAGTTTGTGAAAACTCCATATTACACGCTTTCATTCACAAAAGTAAAAATGCGATGAGGTATTTTGACAACGAAAAGATTGCGTGACGCGCAAGTTTTTTTCCTTTTGCGTTGCTGTCGGGCAATCAGACGATGCGGATTAAAAAGGTCTAGTGATTGAGTCAGTGTTTCGAGGCGTTGGCTCATATTTGAAGAACATTTCAAATTTGCATCCTGGCCGTGAAAAAGAAGACAAGAAAAGTGGTGTTGGAACAACACGAGGTGATGTTTTTTTTTTCCAGCTTGTTGTTGTTGTAAGGTGTTCCCCGTGCAATAATTACGCGTGCGTGCAGACGTCTGATTAGGCTTCCCAAGTGTCAGAATGCCTAGATTATCTCCCTCATGAAGTTATTTCTTTATTCGGGTTTTTATCCGCCTTTGTCTAACCTTGCAAAAGCAGTGGGTTTGGGAAACATTGAAATTCTGAAATGTCTTCGGAAATTTTAAGAAGTAAATTTGGATCCAGGACCGAAAGAGAAAATTTCGAAAGCGTCCGATATGCTTAGAAATTTTCTTTTATTTTTAGTTGAAGCGTTTGTGCAGGAAAGTAAAAGAGATTTCCTTTTTTTCGAAAGAAACTCGAATCTCGTGAAGCATTCTTGAGGATTTGCTTCCATAATGATGGGAAAGATTTCCTCTTGACTCGATCATACATTTTTTTATGAAATCTACATTCCTCAATGCGTAATAAAAAAATTACGCAGAATTACCAACAAATGTAATAAGATTTGAAAAATTTTGAACATTTTCTCGCAGAAGAATGCAATTGCATTTGATATTTTTGGCTACTCTTATTGTTGAATATTTTTATTTTCGAAAATTAGTTCTAAAACAGCTGGAACAAGAAAAAACTTTTTATCGAATTCTGAAAAACTTCCTTGAATAATCGGGAACCAATGTGATACTTTGAAAGATTATCATTACCGATTGAGCTATCAATAAATGAAAAAACTCTTCAATTTCCACGCGAAAAATTTCCAGTTAATCATGTCCTCTGATTCTCAAAGCCTTTCGTATTATTTATCGAATTTTCTGCTCTAAAATATATATCTTTCAAGATGAAGAATGAACTCTGAAGTGGTGCCTAAAATTTTTAAAATTCAATAGTAAAAGTTTGAAAAATACTCCCAAAAAGTTTCTACTCCGATTGTAACAGCGTCATGGTGTAAGAAGAAAAACATTGAAGAAATTAGTAAATTCGCCAAAAAAATGTAGCTTATTATGCCAAAGAATCGTCCTTTCCCTTATTCCCAAACCATCTCGTGTTATACGTTGAATGTTCTGTTCCAAAAACGATTTTTGTTGAGATGAAGAAATGGCTCTTGAATACTGATACCAATTAAGTTCGAAATTTAAACATGAAACTTAAGCGATTCTCTCGAATTTTTTCCATAATCCGATTGAAAATTACGATTCATGGCGTGAAACTAAAATATATCAGGAAATATTTGCAGATTCTCCAAAAAAATATAGATAATCGAAGGAATCATCGTTCTCTTCCTGCCCAATGCATCTCGTATTACACCTCAAATTTTCCGTTCTAAAACTATTTTTGTTGAAATGAAGAAATGACTCGTGAATATTGATACCAATATAAAGGTCGAAATTCAAACATGAAACGTAAGCGATC
>CAJPEX010005915.1:0-14477 GCA_905338405.1 Notodromas monacha | reverse complement strand
AAAAACTGCTTGCAGAGCTGGTCTGTTTGTCAAAAATCCCTTACACGGGAGGTCTGTTAGGCGGGGGGCCACTGTACTTCTGAATATCCAAAAGACACCAGAAAAACTAATTTGCTTTCAAATTCCAACTTACTGTTCCTAACATGCATTCCTATGTACACAGTCAAACCTTTTGAAGTGACATACAGTGTAATCCCAATTAGATGCCACTATTTGTCCAGAGCAATTTTGGCAGTTTAATGGGGTTGGCGGTTTATTGAATACTTGATTCTAAATTATTTGATTGAAAATACTTGATTTTCCTCCAAAAGTCATAGAGATGCAGGTTTTGTATACAAACTTCATTAATTTTCCAAAGAGTATTGCTGTGATCAATGGATTACTCTTTTGGAAAATAAATTTTGCTGCATCAATTTATTCATATTTCAAGATTAGGCCAATATGCTGTTCAACATTTTCAAAAAAGAATGTTTATTATCTTTTTATTCTTACAAATACAAGATCCTTATTGACAGAAATTATAATTCTACCCCAATGTTGTCATTTCAACAAAGATGAAACTAATAGGAAACAGCACTTTTGTTTCAACACTAATGCTGGCGTATGGCGGTTGGTGTCTTACTGAGGTGTTCTATATTGATAGAATATAACATGCAAGAGATTTCTTTCATTCGAAATGTTGGCAGTTGCCAAGGGTGGCGATTAACCACCCTTAAGTAAGGAACCAGTGAAAAATTGAGTTAACAGGATTTAGATTTTCAGTAACAAACATTTTTGTTTTTGTGGGGAAGAAAGACATATTTGTGGAACACTGTGAATGGTGATATTTTGTGCCTAAAATTTCTTTTTAATTGATTTTACTGAATGAAAAACTTGGTGAGAAAGGTTCATCTGCACAATCAGTCATTAAATTCCTTTCAGAACATAACAAGGAACTTTTTCATTGCCTTTCTCTTTCCTGTGTCAAGAAAATAATAGTAAAAGGGGTGTAGTCCAAAAGCCCCCAGCCAAAAGCCCCCTGGAAAGCCCCCCCTGCCAAAAGCCCTCCTTGGTGAAAAAATTGGGGATTACAGGTATTCTTGTAACTCTTGATGGTAAGCTGCACCTTTCACCAGGTATTCTTGTAACTTTTGATGGTGAGCTGCACCTTTCACCAGCAGGCCCAGCACAAGGCCAAGTACCAATATATTTGTAAATTGAGTATATAAAGGGATTCTTCCCCTGCAGTGGTCATCAGTGATTCTTTGAATGTCAAAGCATCATCACTTGCTGACTTTTGCAAAATCTACAGTTCACCTTGTTGGTCCAATGGCTGGTGCTCTTCAGATCATCAAAAATCAGAAGGGGGTCAGAAGGCATACTACAATGGTTATTTAGAAGAAATTGACATAGAGAGCATCAGTGACAGTGAGGAAGAGGCTGCAGAAGGCAATTTTGAAGAGTATTATTGAACAGTACTTTTGAGGACTAATGAAACCAAATAACCCTTTTCAGGGCCCAAAACACTATTATGAAACTTGCATCCAATGAAAAAAGTGGGGGGGGGGGGGGCTTTTGACCTACGGGGGCTTTTGGGGGGGGGGCTTTTGGTTGGGTACCAGTAGAAAAAGGCCTCCAGAAAATTCCAGCTTTTGAAGTTTGACAGGGAAACCCTCCAGTTATAGAGTATTTTCATGACATTTTTCAATAAAGGAGGGACTTGAAAAATTAGACATAAGGCAGTGTATGTGTTCAAGGTTCATCTGTACTATTATCAGCTGGGTACATGATTCTGAAGTTTTGAATACCAGCAATGTGTGGAGATTTGAAAAATCCCTGATGAGGCTGAAAAAAAAAAGACTTGGTCCCAGCCTCCCAGGGGGGTTAAAGGGCTTTTCTTGTCATTTTCTACCCCACTATGCAACCATCAGAGGCCAGCATGGGTGGTCTGATTAATTGCTGCAAGCTGCCCACAAGGACTGTGACTCCATGCAAGCTGGGGGTGAAATAAGGAGCAGGGTGCTGCTGCTGCTGCTGGAGGTTAAGGATCAAAGCTATCCCCCACAAAAAATATATATAAAAAGAATCCTCAGACTCTGCCCACTTTTCTCACACAACAGCACATGCCTGCTCTCTCTCTGATGCACCATCATCAGCAGTTCTTGTTCCCCCCCCTTTTTTTTGCAGTATCTTATTGCTGCTGCTTTCCAACTGTGTTATAGCTTCTTTTGGCATACCGACCTTCTTCTTCATCGTTTCCCTTTCAGTTCTCTGCTGCTCATTTCTCATTCCGTTATTTCACCCAGACCTCTTTTATATATGAGCTCTCCCGCAATCAGGCACTTTTTTTGTGCACTTCTTGTCATCATCCATCATAACACTGCATCGTGACACTTATTCTCCCTCCATTTTCGCGCTGAATGGGCATCAATTGTCAGAAATTGGCGTGATGTCAGAAATCATCTGAGGAAATTTTTTGTTGAGTGGAAAACATCCATGTTTGATACCCCTACATACTTTCCAAGGGAATTTTTACATATTATGTGTGACAGATTCAATTTTCCTAATTAAAGATTGAAAAAGTTCAAAATGGAATGTAACTTCACATGCATAGTGCTCTATCCATTCTGAATGTTATAAATATAGTGAAAAAATGGTTTCACAAAGATTTTGATGTATCAAACATGGTTAAGCCTTTACATCAGGAATTCACGTTTTTCTTGTGAACCTTGCCAAAATTGAATTTGGCAAAGCTCACCAAGCTTTTTTCCAGTCTGATGATATTTTCATGACGAATTTCTCAAATTTTCAGCTTCGGCAAATCAGGGGCAACTGAAGAAATGACCTGATTTCCGTCTTGATCCACAGAAATTATTTCATATAAATTTCCATTTGAAGCATATGGCAGATGTAACGTAATTTTCACTTTGGAAAAATTGCCAAAGTTTGAAAATGAATATAGTTCAACATACAGGGCTTCAAGCATTTTGGATACAGTAAAAATATTTCAACAAAGAGGGTTTTAAAAATAAGTTGGTACCCTTGCTGAAATTTGACCATCCTGAATATCAACAGTCAAGTTTTCTGCAAGGTCAATTTGCAATTCAACCTCTGCAATATAATTCAACATGAGAGAGATGCAAAACATCAAATTCATTGTAGAAAATATTGCATTTGACATTGTCTTGCAATTTGACTGCTTCACAATTTGACCATCTTCCAGCAAGAGATTAGAGTAGAATTGCTGGGTACATTTTGTATTTAAACATCAAACAAGGCTAAGCCAATAAATACATCTGGCTTTAATCAGGTTCTTCTTGCATATCTTTGCTAAAATTGATTCTGGCAAAGCTGGCCAAGTTTCTGTCATGCCTGAGGAGATTCTTACAACTTATTTGTCTATTTTTGAGCTTTTTGACTATCATGGGTCACTGAAGAAATTATTGTACCCAATTCCTTTGTGATCCACAGAAAAAAACATTCCCTATGATTGCTATGAATAACCTTTGTTCCTCATTTTGAAAAAAGTGGACAAGTGGGAAACTTTGAAAGTTGAAACTACTGTATTTACTCAAGTACCACGTGCACCTGTTTTTCTCAAATTCCAGAAGGAAAAGATGGGCGCACATCATAAGTGGGTCACATTTTTGACGAAGTTTTAGGAAGTTATGTGTGCATTATACTTAAATTATAATGGAGAAATTTGGGAAAATGTAATGAGGAAACATTTTTGTACTGAAAAAGTTGAAAATTGATCAGATTTTTGTTCAATTCTTTTCTAAAGTCAAATTTTTGTTATTATTGTCAAAATTTTGTGGCTTTAGATTTACTAAAAATTTGGGTGCACATATTACTCAGGGATAAGATTTTATCAAAATTTCCAACTGAAAAACCTCTGTGCGCACCTTACTCAACGGCACGTGGTACTCAAGTAAATATGGTAATTCAACTGAACAAGACTCACTTGACCCTAGTCCAGGCACAAATAATGACTGTTTTGGAAGTTCTTCCACATCTACTGCAAATACAACAGCAAAATATTGAAAAGAATTGAAGAGAACCTCCGCCTTGTTTGGTCCTGGGTTTTCAATTCTGCTGTAAACTTTGGAAATTTTTGTTCTGCAGCACTTGAATTATTTATTTCTGTAAGTTCACTTGAAATGGATGACAATCCTCTGAAGACATTTTTTTCAAGCATCCTTAGATATTGTGGAGGTGGATTTGGTGGATAAAGTTTCAGTGAATCAGGTCTAAAGCATCTGAAGCATGGAATGACAAATACTTTTCTTCAGTATAACATCTTTTCTATTACAAAACCATTGTGATTAAAAAAAACATTTTATTCAACTTCCTCTGCATTATCATCTGCTAAACAGTATTGTGATGTGTAATTGACAAAGATGAAAAGAAATGTGTACAGACACATTCTTCAGAAGTTACCTTCTTGCTACGGGGGTTCGAAAAGTACCTATAGTTCTGCCGTTCTGCGTTATGGTATTCGCCCATTAAAATATCTTTGAAGGCTTGAAGAGGGGCCAAAATACAGCATCAATGAAATTTACTATGAGATTCACACAAAATTCGTGCGGAAGATTTGTTACTTCCCATTCATCTTCTGTATGAAGCGAAGTTACAAAATCGGAAAATGGGACAACAAAAAATTTCCCCTTGTTATTTTCATCCACAGCATCAATGACTTCATCAAGAACCGTTTAACCCACTGGAAATCAGATCCCATGATCCCTTCAAGCTAAAGCCAGACTGACGGAAACAACACCAGGGGATGAAGTCCGGGGGTTTCGCGGGTTGGGGTCACGTATAACTCGAACCCAAGTTGCGAAAACCCCCTCGGGGAAATAATGAATCCACGATCCAATTACGCGACATCGAACCACGATCCCTGAATATATAAAAGGAAGACCAGGAAAAAATAAGAAGTTTCCTCATTCGAATATACACAACAGACAACACGCGAGTTCAGAGCTTCACCAAACATGTTTCCAAGAGAACAGTATTTTTATTTGCAAACCAGAAGGCAATTAAATTAATTTTTTGGAAAAAAAGTAGGGGACAAAGAATGAAAAAAATCTTTCTGTTTTATGCATCAACACATAAAATCCTCCTGAATCCGAAGGATTTCTCAAAAACACAATTTTGAAATTATTTCTGGATTTTTAAAATTCCTCAAAGCATATTGGATTTTGAGCAGACAAAAAAATGAAAAATTGAAATCCTTTTTTTTCAAGAAATTTTAGGAAATGGCTGGAATGTGATTTGGCCTACTTTTAATGTGGGATTTTGTTTATTATTAACAAGACATTTGACAAGCTTTCACACCTTCAACTGTCTAGAAAAATTATCACAGTCAACCCACGCACAATGGACTTGACTTGTGCAACAGTCCATTGTGTGAAAAATCTGCTATGCTAATCCAATTTTTCAAAAATTTAAATTTTTTCCATTTTACCATCAATTTTGAACCAACAGAAGTCGTCTGCTATGTGGATTTAGTCCATTGCACAGAAGATAAAAATTGCCTCCAGCAGAGGCAGTGTCTGTTGCGTAAAAATCCATTGTGCGGGAGGTCCATTGTGCAGGGGTTAACTGCTTTGCATTATGTTATCATTGAGTGTCAATAGAGACAGGTTTAGGTTAGGCACATTTTGTTTTTAGCAATTTAGCAGTTGAGAAAGAAAGGAAAAATTGCCCTCGCAGTTTTATAAGAAAGGTTTGAGTTTCAATGACCCAGAAGTCTGGATTTTTGCTTTTAAAAATTTTTGACGTGTTTTGTGTTTTTAGGAGTGAATGTTTGAAGAAGAAGTTAAATTTTAGAATATTTAGGGTAAAACATTGCTAACAGCCATATTTTCCACTTTGAACCTTTCATACTGACGCTATGAAAAATAAACCGAATTCTCTAAAAATAATCTGAAAATGGGGAAAATCCTCTTATTTGTGATTATTTTGAATCAACATGAACTTTTGAAAGTTCCATTGGAAATAAGAAAACAAACACAAAAAAGGGGACAGACAAGAGAACGTGTTGTACTATATACTATATATATATATAGTTCCATCAAGCACAGGAATCACAACAGTGTGACGTGTTCGCAAACACGTCTGTTTTGCGGGGTGATTCGTTTTGTCAAGAGTTTCGGGATCCCCGGGATCCCCCCAACGGTTAATTATTCATGGAGGGGATCTACTCATCACCTGGCGAGACACGTGTTGAAACGTGAACTTTGTGCTCATGTGACAGCATCCAGCTTCACAACAACTGCCTTTTTTCTTCTTGGTTCCTGGTTTTTTTCCTTTTTTTTTGTTTATACTCTCTTTTTTTCTTTGGGATATCATTTTAGTCGACTTTTTCACAAAAAGAAAAGGAATGAGAAATTCCTTCTGACTCATTTCATTGACAATTACAATCGCTCATTCAGGGATTAAATCAAGTAAAGTATATTTAAACGCAATAAATAAAAAACAAAATTACTTTTAATCTTTCGGCTCATATTTAAGGTTATATACTAATTCTAATTAAAATATACTCCACAAAAATTCATCATGCAGCCAAATAACTTTTAAATTGGCTATATAAAAAAATCAGGCTATTTCAGAAAACATTTATAATTTAATGCATCAGGTGCGTGAAATCCAGTTAATTTTATGTTTTGAAATTCAGTTGAGATAGTTTTTCCCTAAATTTAAGCAAATAAACCACATTTGGTAGTCCATTTATTTTTTCTGTTCTCCACATCTGGAACGGAAAGCAAACAGAGGATCCCCTTTTTTCGAGCTCAAATACGAGCTCATTGTTCCTCCCCTTGGGGCAAGATCCCCCAACCCCCCCAAGGATCAAAGCAGCAAAGATTGGAGCCTTGTGCCCTGAGGGGGTTTTAATTATCAGGGACCTCTGGAGCAGGCAAATGCTCTTTCCTCATCTCTGCTGCTCTTCCGCAACAAGCTTTCATCCAGCAGAAAACCACTGTGTCATAAAGTGTTCCTTGCTTTATTTGGAATTTAGTGGGAGGAAACAAAGACCAGAGCTTCATTAGCATCATTTTGCTTCCATTAACCTGTGAGGCTCAATTTTGCTTCCAGTTGATGAGTGCTTTTTAAGACACTTATGTAATTAGAAATTTTCTGCACTACTTTGCTATACTAAAACCAAAGTAACCTGAATAAATATTTGCTGAGATTCAATTCCATGAAAAAAATTTGTAAGTCAGCAAATGAGAGCAACCTTTTGTGTAAAAATGGTTACTCAGGTCAGGTCAGGTAGAATTTTGGTTGAAAATTCCACAGAAACCTTCCAAAGTAACATGCACCTCAAAATATGCTTATGCAATACTTCTCCAACTTGAAATCAATAATTTGAACAAAGAAAGATTAGACAATCTAGTTTTTAGTAGATTTTGGAATTTGTTTGTGCCACAAAAAATTCACGTTAGAAAAATTTTTTCCAGACTGAAAAAGAAAGTTTACTGACTAGCTTTGAATCTGAAAATCAGTTGGGATTGAATACTTTCTTACTGTTGTATAGAGAGAAAAATTCAGGACAGAGACTATTTGAGACAGAGACATTTTGAGACCGGGACTATTTGAGGCAGTCATCTATGAGCTACATCAGTTCTGTATAATTTTCATGTTTATTTACATTCCTGATGGTACATTGCATTTATTGAAAGAGCATTGGGATATTGATGCAATACAATGATAATACATCATGTGAACATTAAAATATTCTCAACTTTTTGCAATTATCAAATGTTCCCTGCTTCAATTTCTAACTTGGTCCAATTTGAACAATTTTATTTCATATTTTATCAAGTTTATGTGATGCATTCTATGTTCTTCAGGTTTTGAAAATATGTTAAGAAGAGAAATAAGGTTGAGATGTACAGTCAACCCCTGCACAATGCTGGCCTTAATTTGTGCAACAGACTAGTCTGTTATGAAAAAAATCTGTTACATGAATTGAATTATTAAAACATTAAATTGTTTACTTTTTTCCATTAATTTTAAATGAAAAGAAGTCCATTATTCAAGTCTAGTCCATTGTCTGGGAGGGAAAACTCAGAGCAGGGGTCCATTACGTGCAAAAATCCATTGCGCAAGAGGTCTGATGTGCATGGGTCATTTGTATATATGTGATGTTCATGTCTTATTTTTTCTGTTGAATATTGATTATGTCTCTGATTGTCCCTTTCTCAAATTTGCCTCATCTTAAATCAGTCTTGTCTGAAACTGACCCTTGCTGCCTCAATTTTTTTTCTCAGTATTCCTCCAGTTTTGTATTTTAGGCCTCAAACTGTCCATATTGTGAGAAAAAGACTACGTGCTTGAGAAATCTCACAAATAGCTGGAAAAGAGAGTGATATGAATTAATTGCTTCAAATCAAATAAATGCTTGGAAAGATGCTTTTGGCTTTGACAAAGTCAGTCAAGTAAAAGGTTATTGCTTATGGATTCTTACAAATAGGGATGAATGAAAAGAATTTTGAGCAGCTGGGCTGTGGCCGGGACAATTTTGTCCTATTTTAAGATAGTTCATTTTAAGGATTGGAATATTAGTTCGCTGTTCAGGATTTTGCACAATACGCAAAAGTTTCTCTACACATGCAGAGATCCACTTGTGTTTGCAACTGGAATGCAAGTGTTTTTATCAAGAGAATTTTAGGAATCAGGAAAGGAAGAGTTGAAGGACAAGAGAGATGGTAGTTTATTCAGAAATGTCCTTACTGGGCCTGGGAACTCCAGTTTGGTTCACAGTTTCCAGCAGAAGCTAAACATTTTTTGAAGGATTAAAGAAGAAGTATTACTTGTCTGCGCTAAATTATTGGCTTACCGATGTTTTTTCCAACACATATTCCCAGCAAACATATCTCTGGTTTTAGAGCTTTTCAAAGAGATAAGGGTTCTCTACCAAATCTGAACAGAATTCTCATCAAATTTATTGAAAATGATGGTAGAAAACTGCGCCCTTCCAAAAATAAATACAAAAAATAGTCTTGGTGAAAACCCACATGTCTGGCTGTGCTCAAACCAAGTTATTCAAGCTTGATCATGTGGACTTTGATGACTGGTGTCCTTTCGTCCAAGAAATGAGAGTTGGCTAATATACAGTAACTTGATTATCCCTGATAGACTTTTGGCCTTCCGGGCATGATGAGATATCATTGCATACCAATCATGGGAAGGAAAAACAATCCTAGGCGACAGATGCATAGATAAGACATCCCACTATATATATGAAATCAGTCACGGACATGTTTTCCGTTTTGGATCACAGCAATTTTTTTTTATTAAAAAGGATTTCAATTCAGAACTAAATCAACAGCATATAAAAACAGATGAATTTCGAAAATACTCCGCGTTTTGTAAATAGGAATGACAGTTGAGTAGTCAAGAAAAAAATCTCGATTTTTGAAAGAAGTACGTTGGATAACGTGGTGATAATTTTGCAAAATTTTTCTTATTGCACAATATTTTGACAACTTGATGAAATCTAAGCAGCATAGAGAATTGATATGCAATAAATGCCATAGATTTTACATAATTTTAAATGTCTTGAACAAAAATATTTCCTAAATATCTTGTTTCAGATGATAAAACTAAATTTTGTTAGAAGAAATTAAATTAGAGAAATATTTTTTGTACACGAAATTTTAAATAAATTTGAAATCCGGATATATTTTGGATTCCATTGACCTGAATGAAGTTGATGAAGTCACCAAGAAAATATTCAATTATTCATGTTTTCTTGATGGCAAATAAAAAATTCCATGATGTGTTAATATATTGCATTTTTCTAGTTTAAGAAAATAAATCTGTGTATTTTATACAATATGAGATCGCTTTGAATGAATTGAAATTCATTAGGATATTATATAATATTCATCCAGAAAGATGGAAAATAAATGTTCAAAAGGAGAATAAAAGCGAAAGAAATATTTCTTTGTCCGACTTTCTGCTACACTTGGTTCCCCGGAATCAACTGCCCAAAAAATTTCCATAGCTTTCAATTGCTCTGTTGCATGTAGTTCATCTTTTCATGGTCTGTCTTCTGGAAGTTATTCTTGCTTTTATTTCTTCAGGGTGGGCTTGAAAATTTGCGGATGAAAATGTCGCACTGTATAGTCATCATACCAGGACACCTATTTCCTTTTTGAAAATAATCTGCCACTATTGACAAAAAACGACATAAAAAAAAACCAGCTTTGTTTATCTACTCACATTTTCAATGCCATAGGAAACAAATGGTGTGATCTACTATTACAGTTAAATCCTGCCATCGAATCTGTTTATGAGGAAACATGGTAGAGAACCAATTTAATTTTATAGTTCTTACCAATTTTGCCAGAGATATCATTTTGAGCTCATATACAGTGATCAGGAGCTTTTCTCCAAGCTTTTTTCAGGTTCCAAGGCTTATGTTGTGAAGCAATACATGGTAAATAGTATTATGAAATCATGCATTTAATTTATGGAAGCAATTTTACAAGTCCAAACATGAACTGAGAAGATTTAAATTGAGAAAAATACTTATTGAACTCAATGAACATGAGATCAAGGTTTGGCCTCCTCAGAAACACCTTTTCATAAGTTTATTGAATGCTGTCTCTAAAAAAAAAGCTTTTTGCTTAGAATAAAAAGGTAGCAGGGTGTTAAGAAAGGCAAGTTTTGAGAATAGCAAAACTTGCACCAATCTTCCAAGGAATCCCATGGAACCAAGTTTGACCTCAGGTTTCAACATTTTTCTCATCTGTGGGCATCATTGGGCTCCAAGGAATATTTTCTGAAATACATGAAAGTCCACATGGACAAGTTTCATCCCTTTCATCCTGAAGTTTTCTGACTACAGAAATGGTCAATTGTGAATGAAGAGTTTTTTGTATGGACCTTGCAAGCATATTTTGGTTGTACCTATTGATTGAAAAATTCTGATTGGTTGTGTTTGATTGCTAATTTGCTATGAGAAGAAAAGTTTCCCTACAGTCATTTACCAAAACCTATACAAAATATGTCAACACTATGATAGGGCTTTGCCTCAGCCATAGCCTGACTGATTCTGTCTTCATATTTTTTCCTAAAAATGTGTTGAGGAATCCCCACTGTTGTCAGAATCCTTCCAGACAGTTTTTCCAAATACGTTCAGAAATTGTGAGGAAAAGGAAGAAAGAAAATGCACTTTACTGACATGTGTGTTTCAGAAATTTATAAAAAAATCATAATTTCTGGCACTCCCAATTTTTAAAGCCCATTTGGAATTTTTCATGGGTCCATTGGATCCCAGACAAAGGAATTGACTTGTGCAGCCATCAGAATGCAAGCTTTGAATAAGAACTCAAACTGTTTTTCAGAGGAGTTCATTCTCATTGCCCAGTTCATCAATCAGCTGTTAATTCAATATAATGGCAGAGTCAATTGTTAAATTGGTTGGTTAGTTCAGAATAATGATTGATGTAATTTAATTTAGGTTAAAAGGCCCTTTAACACTAGGTTCTGACTTCTTGACTTCTCCTCTCAAAGATGAATGAAGGATTTTATACCCAGGTGCTTGGACTGGGTGGAAGAAATCAGGTGATTTCTTCCTGGCTCAGGATTGGCTAATTCAAGCAAAATTGAAGAAGTGATGACCACTTCTTGTCCTTGAGTGAGGCTCAGTGAGTCATGCAAAAACAAGATTTTTGCAAGGCTCACTGGCCTTGGAAATCCTATAAGTTTTGGGGTCCGGTTTTGGCCGGATGCTGGAGCTACGTCAATTTGGTCCGCGACAGAATTGAAAAAAAGAGAAAATTTAAAACCAGTTGACAGGAGTTTCCGTAAAAAATCATAATGAAATTTAACATGCCAAATTTGTAAAATAAAAATGAAAACAGTGAGTGCCTCGAGTCCCCCTTCAACCTCTGCATAGTCTGAGAGAAAACTGAGATGTGATTTATGCCAGGGGTATGATTCGATATACTGTATATATATATATATATATATATATAAGGGGAAGAAGGCGGCAGGGTCGTTATCGTGTCTTTAATTTGCGAGAAATATGGCCAGAGGGCTGGGTTTCACCGAGGAATGCAGCCGGGGTTCTTCCCCTGGGGCCTTTGCGGTGAGAGGTTTGGGATCTCTCTCGCACCTCGTGTCATTTTTCATTCAATCACCCCGGCTTTTTTTTTCTCCAGTTTTCTCAACCCCCTCCACAGACACACACACATACCCACCCCCAAAAAATTCCGACCCTGCTTAACAATCATCCTTTTCTCTAGAGAAATGCATCTTGTTTTTATTCCCAGAAAAAACAAAAAACCAAAATGACTTCAACTTAAGCTTCAGTGGATATATCGCCAATTTTTTATTTTATTTTTTTTAATTCCATCTTGGGATCCAAAGTTTCTTATTCTTCTTGGCACTGGGGGTGAAGAAAAATGCAGGAAATGTTATCGCTGTTCTCCTGCCCCACTTGCCCTTTTGTAAAATAAAGGATCCCTATTTTTTTTCAGGAGGGTTGAAGGAGAGAAAAGAAAAAGACCTCAAGTCTTTCTCCTGGAAACTGCGGAAAAGATTATCCAGCACAATGTCTGATTCCTTCTGGCCTCGTTCCCCGAACTGGAATCAATACCACTCCTCCATCTTCTCCTCTCTGAATACATTTTCTCTTCCTGATTTCTTTTTTTTATTGTGTGTAGGATTTGAAAATCTATTGAATCTTTTTTCTTTGGGGATGGGGTGAAGGTTCAAGCAGCAGGCACTTGATTAGGTTAATGAAGGATCCTCTAGACTGCATTTTTAGAGAAACTATTTGATACAGAGAACCTGAAAATAATTTTGAATTCAATGCTCTTCAAGAAAAAAACATTCTCTTGACCACAATTTGCAGCAGTAATTTGAGCAAGACAAGCATCTGGGGTTTTTAGCCTAAACATTTTAAAGCATTTAAATCAGTTCAGCAATTGTGAACTTTCAGATGTAGAGTAATTTATTTTCTTTTAATAACCATGTGCAGCTTATATCTCTGTGTATGCATATACATGTCAGATGTCCACTTGTATTTCATGGATTGTATTTTCTTTCATTTTTGTCATCAATTTGTGCACTGTTTCCAGCTCTGAAGTGATTAAATGTCATTGAGTGGATTTAGGTTTGGTGGGAATGGGGTTTGGTTGTGGAAATCTTGATTGAACCTTGTGAATGCTGAAAAGCAGCAAATGAAGTGTTCTGTTCATTCATTCATTCTCTATTCTCCATTCCAATGTGATGGAATGTGTTCTGATGAATGTGAGGGGTGAGGGGAATAGGTTTGGATGTGGGAACTTGGCTTGAACCTTGTCAATGCTAAAAATAAAAAAATTAAAGCTTGCTGATCATTCAATCAACCAATTTTTAAGCTAATCATGGTTATTGCTGAGTACCCCATTCTCAGTTGCTGTAAAATTTCAATACTTCAAAAAAATATACTGCTAGGATTTGAAGTTTGACTTGAACTTTACATAAATAAAATAATTTGAAATTGTTTAAATTTTTTAAAGTTTTTGTTTCTTGAATGGGTGAAAATTTTTCCAAGAGAATCAGATTTGAAGCACACTTAAGCTCTCAACTCTTGGACAGAGGAGGGTCCCTTTTCATTGCATGTGTGGCAGAGTTGGGATATTTGGAAGGGGGGGGGGGGCATTTCAGTTTGATGCAAGCAGGTAACTGAAATTCTCCCACATTGAAAAGGCCTAAGTCAGGAAAAATCTGGGGGGGGGGGGGGGGTTTCTATTGCTTTCAGAAATCTTCCATGCTAATCCTACGCCAGGATCAATTTTGTAAAAAATGCCACTGAGCAATAAGTTAGGGATTTTTAATATTTTTCATTCAAAGTTTTCTGCAGGATTGGAAAACAATTATTGGACATTCTCCGAACTTGGTTTTCTGTTGGTAGGAGTAGAAAGTATGATCTTCTAAATTTCCAGTTCTCAGTGGCACACAAATTAGCAAAAATATGCCAACTTTGCCACACCAGAGTTTAAAATTTCGAGAAAATGTTACTCCTGATTTTGAAAAAAACGCCAATTTTTTCTCCTGATGTTTCAAGAATATATGCACATGGTAATTGAATATCGTAAATTATTTGAAAAGCACAAAGCTTCAAAAAAATTGTAGCCAAAGAATATTTATGGGATAAAAGTAATCCTCATTTAACTCAACTCATCGCGATTTGATCCTTCAGTTCTGAGAGTCTCATTTTCTGAAAAATCGAAAAACTTCGCTTCACGAAATTTGGATTTTTATACAGCAGTTGACAAGTTTGACAAGACCAATTCCAACGATTTTTCCAATTTGAACTCACTCTCTGTCACGAAGGTTTGGTTGTAGAAGAAAATAGTTATAAAATTTGAATAAATATAACACAGGAATTGGTTGGGCTACAACCGGGGTGCTCGAGAACACCCTATTTTAAAGAAGTTGTATTCACAATTCACAAGTTTTTTCCAACAGTTTTGATAAATTCGCCAGTACTT
>CAJPEX010005914.1:0-14479 GCA_905338405.1 Notodromas monacha | reverse complement strand
AATTTTAGTTTTCACGCCTGAAAACTTGAAAAGCGAATTCGAAGTGAAAGAGACAAATAACATGGGAAGGAAGGCGAGACATTTGCCAATATAGTTTCCGCGTTGAAATGATACATCAGATTCCCATAGTAACGACCCACGGAATTTTTCAGCGATGGGATGAGAAATTGCCCGGAATGAAGAGTCACGGAAACACACGAGCAACTTGGCATTTCGTCATAGCTTTGCTTCCCCTTTTCCCCCCTCTAATTTCATATCTGTTTCATCTTTCAAACTAGATTGATGATAATTAGATCGAACTTGAGCAAGCCGGCGTGAACGTTCTTCATTCATTTTTATTTTTTTGAAGGCATTGATGTCATTGCAATTGGTAACGAGGGGTGTTTCTTCCGTTCAACTTCCGGGGGAGGGGGGGGGTGGAATCATGACTCCTATAACGAGGATCAATCTTGTTTATTCTTGGTTTATAAAAAAGATTAAAATTGTTCTTCAGTTGTATGCGTCGATTTGACTTTTTTAAATTCGAAAAATCACCCATAGCAGTTCAAAATAGGCTATTATAATTTTTTTATAATTTCATTTGGCCTCTACAGGATTGATCTAAATATTTTGGCTCATATTTTTAGCTCAAGTATATCCTGAACAGATTGAATTTGACATTGAATAAAGAATTAAATTTCAGCTCCATCAATTGTCTCTCAATTTTTCCAATGGCATGGGTTCAAAAGGCTTTGTACGGTATAATCAAAACACGCGTTTGAATAAAATGCTGCCAAAAGAGATTTTTCATGTGCCTTTTTTGCATAATTTGATGCTAGGGGTCCTTGTAAAGATTGTATCAGTTGTGTCAGTCCAAATTATTTGCCAAAGATCAACCATTGAAAGCGCGTCTCATTGTTCAGAGATCAGGATTATTGTCTGAAGAGAAACTATAAATAATACGAGAGAATCCCAGAGAAATAAGTCCGGAAAAAAAGAACGTGAAAAATTGTACGTGCAAATCGAAAATTTCGACACAAAGTATAATGTTTTTTTCGCCTTGACGGACATTGGCTGAAATACGCATGAAAAAGAAGGGTTTTTGTAATTTCATGCAGGAGCGAGCTTAAAGCAACTGCGTCATATTTTGCGCGATTTGCGCCGTCGCACTCCGAGTGTCACCGCCATTACCTCACCGAGGTTCTTCTGATAGTCCTTTCAAATAGAATCCAAAAGAATCGTTTCTAAAAAAAATTGACCATTAAAAAACAACCTGGAAACTACTTCTCAAAAGGTTGACGCGAATCCCCATAATCTAATTGACGAATTGCGTTCTAAGTTGTCAAGTAATCAAACCAGTATGTCATTTTTGTTACGAAAGAAAAATTCGTCACTGATCAACTAAATTTCAATTTTAGAATATGCGGGAATGATGAATCCACTGGAACAAACCGGTGAATTTGAAACCAGACTCAATTTTGGGTATACACCCTCTCATGAAGATAGAGAAACAAAAACGAGATAAACATTGGATTTTCATTCGATTCCCTCTGTTCTCTCATGGGAAAACTTTTGCTTTAAGAGGATTACCAAATTTTTTTCTTTCTAGAAGATCAATTTTCATCGCTCAAATCAAGTGAGACTGATGAATACTCCTCGAAAATAGCTGTTGAAATCTACAAAAAAGAACAGAAAAATTCAGCAAGTGAAGAATAATTTCTGGCCATGACGATAATTTTTGAAGTTCCCATTTTTCGAAGCGGCTCCTCCCGAATTTTTTAATATCCCGGATTTTATTCTTTCGCCGTTGTCTCAACCGAAACAAAGCAAAATTATCTCAGAGCTGCTATAAAATCCCGGTTGACCACCAAAACCCAGCGCCATTGTTGCAACAACGTGCTAAACACAAGCACCTTCTGCTGCTAACGCTCAAGTATCCAGTGATCGTTTTTGCGTTTTATTTAGTAGTGTGTGGTTGAAATTATGGTGCTCATGCAGGTGAGATACTTGGAGTTAAGATGGTTTCCGAATATCTGAATAACTCGCATTTTTCCCCTCTCAAAAACGTTGATGATGGCTTATTCCTTCTTAGAGTGAATTTTTCCAAGGCCGATTCTTATTCCAAAATTAATGAGATACGGATGCGTCAAACAATTTGTGTGTAACTTCCGCATTTAAAGGGGTATAGAGGTCGCAATTTTCTTTTCGAAAGTTCAAATTAAAAATCGGGTGTGGCATATTATGCACAAAATTTAGGACCATACTGTATAATCAAAGGATCGAAACAAATGAAGATCTCGTCCTTTCATATGCACCGGGGTCTTTAAACTGACAAAATTTTTTCATTATTAGGCCTTGGCCTCGAAATCAGTGCGGAAAGTTGTATTATTCATGAACTTCTAAAGTTAATTATTTGCCCCGACAACTTTCCCAGGTTACCTGAGAATGGAATTATTTTAATGGATTAATTTTTTATGAAAAACTTAGTGAAACTAAATTAGACCTCAATCATTAATCAAAATCACTTGACCTTGTGAAGGACCCAACTAATCTAATTTTCTAAGTCCCATTTGTTTTCCGCTTGGTTTCAGTACTTATTTCCCAGAAGAACCATATTCAAAGAAGTTTCTTCTCATTTTCTAAATCATATTTTCATTGGTGTACGAGATGATTGTACAGTACATTATGACAAAAAGACCATAAAATGTGTGTTTGTACCGTAAGTCTGTGTTGTGTTGTACTCGCATGCGTGACCTAATCCTTCTTTCAACGCATTCATCGTTGTTTTGAGGTAGTTTCTTCATAGATGTCAGTCGCATCAAATGTCTACGAAAGTCTTCGGTCTATTCGAGAGTCAGTTTCATTTCAGATGAACGCATCTTACCACTGCGCGAATAAAAAATGAAATTGAACTTCACAAAAGCCACCACAAAACAACGGTTATCAAAGTTTATTGTGGCAAGATCACTAGATAATTCACGCCGCATGAATATGACCCGAGAATAGGACAGTTCGAGAAAGAGAACGAGTTTATTTCTTCTCATAAAAGTTTCACGATTCACGATCTTTCTTTGCAGAAAAACGCTCAATAACAAAGCAATAAAATCTAAATAAAAGTGTGTCTCATTTTCAAAACAGTCTATAGTTCGAAAAGATCTGTTAATCTTATGCTCAATTGTTTTTTTTTTTAATTTATTGAACAAATTATTTCCCTGAGTTGAATTATTCTTGCACAATCTATCTTGATTCAGGCCATTGAACTTCAATCATGGTCACGTCGTATAATATTTTCTAGGTGCAATGCCAGAAAAATATTTACAGAAAGGCCTGGGATATCCTCAACTTTAAATCTCTGACGCCTTCCGAGAAAAAAGGACCAACTTTTTCTAAAATTAAATAAACTTTCATACGCAGGCGGTTTTCCGACTCGTCTTCGCAACAACCCTGCTAATCCTCATCTCGGGAAGTACATCAGAAGCTAATCCCGAATCAATCCTGAAAAGATTGCAAAACCTCTCCAAAGGCGGCATAGTGAAAGGAAGAAACTTGCTTCTCGGGGATGAAAACAACAATGAACACCGCAAAAACGCCAATAACGAAAAAAAACACGTTCAATACCGTAACAGCGCCAACGGCGGCTTCGAAGACAATGGCGAAGCCATAATTGTCTCCATCAGCAGCCAAGGAAACAACAACGAAAATCACAAGGGTAACAACAATCAATACCATCAGCAACAGGTCAATAATGACAACGGGCATCAATCGGCCATGGGTTATGGCAACAATAACAATAATGGTGGAAATAATGGCAATGGAAACGACTACAATAACGGCTTAGAAACAACTTCGATTAGCGGCAATGAAGACCAATCAGACACTTCCATGAATATGAATGGAGGCTTTGAAAATTCAGGCAATGGACAAGATGAGTCGGACATGTTGGGAGGAAGAGGTTTCAGCAGCAGTTCCGGTGGATTAGGCGGCAACAGCAATGGCGGCGGAACCAACGGATTTGGCGGATCTAATATCGGAGGTTTCGGCGGCAACAACGTCGGTTTCGGGGGCGGCGGTCAAAGCGTCAAAGGGAGTTCGAATCAAAAATCCAAGTAAAATATTGATTTTCTGCATGAAATATCAATTCTGAGATCTGCGACCCTATGGATGTATTTCTCTTTTTATTATTAACTGATAGTACAGCATAGAGGTGTCTTGAATAACGAAAAGCCTGGCTCGTTCATGTGTATTAGCAGTTTGATTATACGGAGGATCAACAATTGTAGTTACAAAAAGAAAACTAAATGTATCCGAACAGTCAGAATTTTACTAATGTATACTTTTGTAGTTTGAGTGAGCTTATGTATGTCCATAGAAAAATAAGTCAAAGTTTTGCAATTTATTTATTTATTTTTATTTTTAAGGTATGTCAGATTTCTGACTTACCTTGTCAGATTATGCTAGTGAATTAATACAAATTGGGTTTGATACACTCAAACATTTCCAAGTAAACCTTTTCAAAATGATGTTGTAGAATGTTGGCAATTGGGGTTGGGCTAACAAATACTGTACTGTATTGTACTAACAAACATTTCAACTAAAAAATGAACGTTTGTATACAGTTCCTGCATGTGTTCACGAAAACTGATATACAGTATTGCAAGGAAGCATTGGTTAGGAGCAGCAAAAACTTAAAATTTTTAAGAAAAAAAAAGTTGCAATTATTCTGACCCAGCTAAAAAACTGCGTACAGTATGACGACAAATTTTGTTTTCAGCCAAAATTGAACTTTGTTTAGCAGATGATATGTTAATCCAATAGTCTTATTTATTTGAAGAAAAGTACACAATTAGCTGGAATCATGTGTATGTCAAAATTTCAGGCAAAGAGTACAGTATATCAAAAGTTTTGCTTCAAAATAATTCTGAGTCTGATTAAATTGTTACCCTCTCACAAAAATGGACGTCAATTAAATGGTGCCAGTCCTATTTTAGTATTACAAGAGCAACCGTGTCCTGAATTGTAGTTCAAACTTCTTCTGTTGAATGTTTTAAAATAGAGCATATTGCATTTTTGAATAAGGTGGGGTGAGCAACATGGTGGATTTCATGAGTGAAATAATACTAGAAAATTTGAAAAAGTTGGAGAAGACTTTAAAAAAAATTGTAAGGATGAGATCGGGGTTAATCTTGGATTTGGCTTACAATCTGAGGAGAGTCTGGAAACAAAGCCATAGCAGCAGGGCAGATCTTATAAGCAACCGATAGAGCTGAGAATTTTTGAGCAATTCAAGTGAAATCTACAAAAAATTGTATTAGAACAAATATCAGACATTGAATTCAAGAGAATAACAGAGGTAGCTCGCTTCCAATCTTCTGATTGCAATTTTTTTATATGAAAAAGTGAAAGTTGTAAGCAATCGATGAAGTATTTGACCGAGCATTCTTTGAGCAATTTAGGCGACATCTACCCAAAATTATATAGAACAAATATCATACATTTCATAAAGAAAATAACAGGGGTATTGTGCTTCTAATCTTCCGATTGCAAATTTCAAATAAAAACGTGTAAGTTGTATATAAGCAACGTTGGTATCAGTAAGGTAGCATGCTGATGCATGAATTCTGCACATACACAACAAAAAAGCAAAATCATCAGCATCATTCTGTGACGTGAGATGTGTGTTTCAAAACACGCCCTCTGATATTGTGTTGAGATCTAATTCGAATATTCAGTACTGTAATGAAATTAAGATGATGGAAGAATCGTGTTGCAGGACATTCAGGCATAAACACGTGCACTCGCATCATCACAAGCATCAACACACTCATCAGCACAAGCACAAACATGGTCACAAACACGGCCACAAGCATCAAAACACGCATCAGCACAAGCACGGCCACAATCACGGCCACAAACACGGTCACAAACACGCAGAGAATCACAAACACGGCCACGCCCATGGACACAAACACCAGCACGGCCACAAGCATCAACACAAGGGCAAAATCATGATCATCAAAAAGTACAAGAAGCAAAACGGCGGTCGTTCGCAAAACGGCGGCGGTTCAGGGCAGCATAGCAGCAGTAGCTTCAGCAGCGGAGGATGGTGAGCTGCAAACTCGATTTAATTAATTTAATTTGATTAATTTCCTCACGTTATCTGATTCCTTATACTGAATATATTTTTCATATGTATTCAGCAGAAAATTTTAAATCATCGTGACATTTTTGTTTCAAAAACAGGTGAAGAAGAGGGACATTCTGCTGCTCATCCAAGAAGAGTTACCAGGAATAAACGGTTCGGTCATGTATTTTTTTTTCGAATATTCACTGAATTTTTCATGTTCCATGTAGTTTCATTTTACGATTTGAGATGAAGTTTAACTATTTAGTTGTTATGTTGAGTATGTTTTCGAAATGAAACGATGCATGAAAAAGCCAAGTCCGTGTTTTATTCGCGTAAATTCAAGACGTTCTCGCTATCTTCGATCAAGACAATTATTTTCCGCGACGAATATTAATTTATTTTCCCTACGAAACGCGTTTTATTTTCGCCGATTTTTAAAATGCATTTCAGAACAGTGGAGATTCGATTTTTGATAATGACTAGCATCAATTTCCTAGTGATACGGCTGATATAGAACAGGAATAGAGTAGTTTTTTGTCGCTTCGATGCATAATTTTAAATCATTTTTCGGTTCAAAAGTTTGACGAAATCTGGTACTCAGACTAAAAAATATTATAAATCACTGAATCATCCCGAAAACCGATTAGATTATTGATGCATTTACTTCCATGATGAAATGGGTTCTGACAGATCCATTTACATTGCTGTTACGGTTGGATGATTTTTATGGAGCAATACTCGTTCATAAAGCCTCTATGGCGATCATTATGATTAGATTATTGATCCATTTACTTCCATGATGAAATGGGTTCTGACAGATCCATTTACATTGCTGTTACGGTTGGATGATTTTTATGGAGCAATACTCGTTCATAAAGCCTCTATGGCGATCATTATATTTTTCCAAATGCACGTCGTCCACTTCCTATTTATCGGATGAAAGAATAAACCAAAGAAAACGTAATAATTTTCTCAAGGGATATTCAACAACAAAGCGACTTCATTTCAATTATGCCTTGAACGCTTGCAGAAACTTGAAATGATGCAAAAATTTCTCTCGCGTACCTAAAATAGGTTCAAAGTGCAGCCCGAAAATTTCAATACTGATTGGAAAAACATTAGAATACACATTTCGGAACTTGTTTCTCCTTTTCTTGAACCGGTTAAAAAAAAAGTGTTTCCGCTGCTTAGAATTTGAACTCATACGGAAAAGTCAGATTCGCGTAATTTGTGTCCGTCTTCGTCGTCAAAGTCCTTGGATTCTTCTTTGTTTCCACCTTGACGTTTGCCAGAGTCTTCATCTCCTTTCAACTTTCGTTTGAGGAGAGCTGATTTTGAAGCCGGTTTTGAACTCGTCGCTTTTGTCCCAACGACGGATATTCTGCGAAATATTAAAAATGTGGTATAATACTGCATTACATCATCCCAGCATGGGCACAAAGCAAGGGGCTCAGACGAAGAATGGCTCGAAAGTTTCATGAGCGAAGTACTGATGTACCCTCGAATTCCACATTTTTGAAAAAACATAATTTCTTTGTCAAAGTTCTGCGAATCTATTCATTTGATTCGATAGCCAGACTAAAACCAAATTCCCGTTCATTCTTCATATTGCGTCCTCAAGTTTTAACTATTTCAACCTCGTAATTTTTTCAACCTTCACCTAAAAATTATCGTTATCGGAAGTATATTAGCGGTGTGCAGTAAATACCTTTTAAATCTTACGATTTTTCTGAACTTAGTTTTGAATGTTGGACATCGACACAATACGTTTTTCCAATTTTTAAAACATTCAATACTTGTTTGTCGTAAGTCTGCCAGAATATTCATGACACATTCAAGGGGTGCAGGTGAACTCTACTTCCTCTTCGTGATGCATTGCGCTTTCAAATACAGTACAGAAATTTTTTTCTATTTTGGTCTGGGTCAGAAAAAAATTTGAATAATGGCCGGCAAATTAATTGAAATTTTTGGCAACCGCGAGTTTGCGTGTGAATTTATAATACTGTACTGTACTGTAAATTCAAATGAAGCAGGTAAACTTAACTTCCTTTCAAAGCTCCCCGAATTTTCAAATCTTCGCCTTTTTCCATTCCGGCATTGCTCAGCAAAAATTAAAACAATGTCCAGGAAATGAGTAAATACAGGTGGACTCTGTACACAATGATCTTTTCTACAACGATTTTCTCTCTAAAATGAATTCAATTTCATTTTTGTGTGGACATGTTAGGTTTTGTTCTCTACATAGTCTACAACAATATTCTCTCTACAGAAAATATTTTTCTGGTCCCTCAAATTTTGATTGCAGATAGAGGGAGTCCATCACCTGTAT
This sequence comes from Notodromas monacha, assembly GCA_905338405.1. Taxonomy (NCBI): domain Eukaryota; kingdom Metazoa; phylum Arthropoda; class Ostracoda; order Podocopida; family Cyprididae; genus Notodromas; species Notodromas monacha. The sequence goes on along the minus strand of CAJPEX010005914.1, from coordinate 6,047 downwards.
TAAAACAATAAAAATCGCGAGACTTTCACTATATCTGCATGAAAGCACAAAGCTGACGAAACTCATTAACCCAGTTTTCGTACATACGAGTATTTCTCAACAAAAGGTTGCTTCGTAGATGTTGAATTCGGGGATGATTTCGGGGTTCCTTCCACAGTGATCCCAGGCAGAACGACGAACGAAAAGGATTCTACGAGCAGTGCTGTCAAAACGAGGCCAATGAGCATCTTCTTCTCCACTTCCTGTAACAAATGCCGGAAGTGATATTCATGACATCATCGCGGCTTGAGGGCTTCTATTAAAGCAGAAATACCAGTTACCTTGAAAGCTCCATCTAGCCACATAGTGTTTCTCCCGATTTCAACACCCGATTGCTGCCTTTTCCTTTTTCGAATCGAAAACGGGAGAAATACAGGGAAATGCCCATGTTTATTTTGCTGTGTCCCGAATTATTTATTTTATAAGCATTTATTTTAAAAGCAGTAACATGTGTTAATTATGTCGTCGGCTTGATGTTGCTTGTATATGGTGAGCACAAAAAGATGAATTGAACATGAATTATTATTTTTCCTTCAAGTCGAAGTATCCGCCTCTGAGCCCATCATTTTATTATAAGCTGATTTCCTAGACAATTGATATTAAACCATTCAATATGCTCGTATATTTCTGTAGACATAAGTATATATTTGGATGTAACGATTACCGCTCTTCTTATAAAACACCTAGACGAGTATTTATTGTAAATCTCCAAGGCTTTTCTAATTTTCCGGTGTGTCAGTTTAATTGAAAAGGTGATTACGACCTCATTCTTCCCTAAAAAACTGTTTATTATCAAACAGCAGTTCAATAACCGCCAGAAAATCCGTAAGTAAAACCTTGTTTACTCAAATTCCCAGTGAATCACTGGCTAATTCATTTGGGACAAAGGCATTTGAAACCTACACCTAACTCACAACTTTTTGAATTTAACATACCTTTGTCAAATTGTCTATGCTATTTAAAATGGGGCTGAACTTTAGAGTGCCTGATTCAGAACATATGCAAACTTCTTTTTACGCTTTCCACGATTGATTGGCAACTTCGTGTAGAGATAGAACATCTAAAAATGATAAACTATCTTTATTAATCTGCTAAAAGCTCATTCTAGCTGATCAACGTACACAAATCAGGCCAAATTCCCTGATTCAGAAACTCTGTACATCAAATTTTTGGAGACCCTTCAAATTTGACTTGAAGATGTTCAATTAAATCTAAAAATGAAACGAGTGGGCCAGATCGAACAGCTTTTATCGCACGTGGCCTGCATGGATCCATGGAAATGTCACTCATTGATTATTTAAATTACTATCAACACGAATTGAAAATGAGTAAATACATGAGTAAAGTTTCCTAAATTTCAACACCCCCCATGGTCACAATAATGCACATGTTTTACCACATTTTCAAAAGACCGGAAAAAGCTCACATATCATGCACCGGTAAAATAGCACTGACTATCCGACTTCAGCAGGTTTGAAAATCATGCTAAAAGTAAGTAGGGCTCTTTTTAAAATTCTGATCTAAATAGATTCCGCAAAAAATTCCTCTAACCCGCCACAAGACTTCATGTATCGCTAAATCCTTTCAGAAACGCGACTTTCGAAGCACTTTCTTTCAGTACAATGAACACTTTCACACTGCCGAAACAAGTTTCTCCTCGACCACCATAACAATATCGAATAAGCGTGTTGCAAAAATAAAGAGCTTTTGAAAATCCAGTAATAATTGATAAACTGTTTAAAATCTACGAAATAATCGTTGTGGCCCTCTTTCGAAGGATGATTGACGCGGGTATAAGAAGTGACCTGGTTTTTCGCCTCCAACTAACGATTAATGCCGATTCCTTCGTCCACGAATTCGCAGTGCACTCGTGCCTCTGTAAACTGAGCATGAAATGCAACAAAAAAAAGGAAGAGAGTTTTGCCAAAATAATCAGCGAATGAAACAAACATTTGCTGCTGCTGCGCGTTGCACCGGGGGAAAACTGGCAGGGAAATTGCTGATCCCGGCGTCGACCAAGACCGCGCGCGGTGGCTGATGTTGAAAGCGAGACTAACGGAAAGTGTTCTCCACTTTTTTATTCACTTTGTTTTTCCTTTTCCTTTTTGTGCATGATAAGCCCGTGACCAGGAACGCTTTCCTGTCTCAGTTGGGCGAGGGTTCCTCACAAATTTATTTTGGGGATTTAGCTGGATCACCTGTTCACGCAGAGAACGAACTGTATGTTCGGTGTTTGAGACACAACGGTCTTATTTTAATCTATATCATATTAAAGAATACGATAGATTCATTTTTAGCCAAATGAAGTCAATCCCGACGTGCTGTGGTCGTTCAAGATGAAATGATGAGCCGATTCCTGCGGATACGTTGTTTTTCAAATAAATTTAAATGCTATTTTTATTTCTATATTTGAAAAAGTTGATGTCAGAATCATTGGAGATTTTTGAGTGACGAACCATTAAACAAACATGGCTGGAAAATCTGCTGCTCCCCTAGACTAAAAATCCAAAAATGAAAGGGAAGGGGACCACTAAAATACATAAATGGTTCAATTTTCATTGCCTTAATTTTTTTGCGTTGCAATTAATTAAAATGCTTTTATTACGTTTTTCAGAGAAAAAAATTGACTTCACAGTACGGAAGGGCCTTGAGTAACAAAACTAATCCGGTCCACACATATCTGGTCTGTTGCTCAAAGTTATTGGTTTTTCAAGTCATGATTTCTCGCAGGTTGAAATGAAAATCAATTAGCTCCAGTATAAATGAAATGAACAGAAAAAGCAGAAAACACTCAAAAAGCCTTGTTGAAATACTTTTCTTCTTCCATAACAAAGTTGTTTAGAACAAAATCGTTCTGTTTGTCCCCGTATAATGGCAACAATTTTTTTTTTCATAAACAGTTTTTGCTTTGAAAAGGATTTGTTCCTGGTCCTAAAGCTTTTGTTGCGACATGCTGCATAATTTTAAAGTTGGGAATGATTGAAAACAACGAAGTATGATGGGGAAAAGGAATTTCAAATTTAATCGAATTAAAACTTGCATTCTTTGTACTGTATTCCAAATTGGGAATACTGTATGTTGTCTTTAAATATTAAAATGTCATTCTTGTATGAGATTTTGCCAGGAAAATCTTTCATATTTTTCATTCTTCACTTAATTCAGATATGTTCCTCGGGTCAAGTAATCGTTGAAGATCATCCAAAACTTGTTTGCTATACAGTAAAATCTCATTAGAAAAAATCACGTTTCCACAAATAATTGCTAGCCATAAATTTGTTTTTTTTTTGGGGGGGGGGGGGGTCCCTGTCCAATATAGCTATATTGTTATTTCATTTTATCAAACCTATACAGTAATTTACTGGTCCCAAATACTGCCTTCATTGTAAAAATATTTTATTAAAGTTATTTGCTGCTGAAGTCCCTGTTGCATGCAATGAGGAAACTTTCGGAAAGGTCCAGAGGAGAGACCCAGTGTTGGGCGAGACTCAGCTGAGTTTCGGCGCGGGCTTTTTTTGCCGGTTGCGTCATAGACCCGAAACCACACAACCGCCTTCTGGAGCGACGCAAGAATGACTGTGCGCCTGCCCGGTCTTCCGCGACTGCCACTCGGGAAGCGTCTGCGCAACTCGCACAACTGTGACACGATGGCAATGCCCATCACTGGTATGTTAATTTATTTATTAATTTTTTTGATGGGTACCAGTAACAAATAAAAATAAAAAAAACATGCCAGCATGGAGAAAATGCCGGAGGGAGACAGTGGAGAAAATGCCAGGGTCGAGGAAAATGTCCCCGGGGATGAAGGAAATTCTGGGAGAGATTCTTAGTGGTGAAGCTAAATTGCTCAATCTTTTCTCTCTGGTTGATTGCTTTTTTTTAGGCACTGTTGAAATACGAATAGGTGATGAATGCTCCTTTGGAGCTTTTCCATTAATTATTTTGATCGACAAAATATACAGTATTTTTAGCTACAAAAATGACAACGATCCATTCACAAACTTCGTACCTTTCGAGGAAAATAACCCCGGCGGGGAGGGTGATTCTGAAGGGTATTTTTTTAATTAAACGAAGTTACTGAATCCTTTTCCTTGGTTCATGACCTTTTCAGCATTATTTTTTTAAAGTATACATAGGTCATGAAGCCCCATTGGAATTTTTTTATTTATCACCCGTATATTGATCGACGAAATATGTTTGAGCTGCAAAATGACAACGATCCTTTCATAGACTTCGAACCTTTCGAAAGGAAAAAAGTCTTGTGAGGTGCAACTGGGAGAGTTTCTTTTTATAGAAGCAGGGTTACTCAATCCTCTTCCCAGGTCAATTACTTTTTCAAAGCTTTATTTTTCGAATTAATAAAAATGTGGTCCCCTCTTGGAGCTTTTATATTTATAATATTTAGAGATAAAATATTCTTGGCCCAAAAAAATGAAAGCAACCCTTTCATTTTTTACCTTTGAACAAAGATTCGTACCTTTAAACAAAGATCCGCACAGTTCTTGCAAATTTTGTTCGTATGTCCAACTGCTAATTTCTTCAGCATCACTTGCGAAAAAAATGTGCAGTTCACAGGGAGTCCCATCATGTACAATATGTAATCCACGGAGAACAGATTATAAAACTCTACTTCGGACGGAGAAATCATGCCAAATGGAAAAATCTCAATACTGTAGTCAAACATTTTATTTTCGAAACGATGAATTAATTACCTGGGGCACTTTGAGAAAAATTATAGTCCAAGTAGCTCCGTAAAAAGTATTCGCAAAATTATCAAGTAAAATAAGCCACCGACCACTAATAGTTTCATGATTTCCCATGATCAATCTCAGGTTTTCATCATCCGCTTCGTCGACTCATGGAATTACTTCTGAATTTACTTTCTCGGATACGAATTTTCTAAACCAACATTTTCTGATGTCCTAATCTTCTCTCTTGACTTTTTCTTTACCATGACATTATTTTTATCCGTCACAGCATTATTTTTCGTAGTCCGCTCAGCAAAAAATAAATAAAATAAAAATAAAATAAATCGGCGCATGCGCTTTTCCCCCAATAAAAGTTCGTAAAATCTGAAACTGCGGCCTATATGCTGGAGACATTCCAGTATATAGGCCACACCGGAGTCTCTTACTATTGGCGGTCTTTACTCGATCGGAATGAAAAATTAAGGTCAGTAAACGGAATATATCCCAGGCCCATCCACCATGAAAATGTCATGAAGCACTTCCATTATATAGAGGTGAATAGTGAAACTAGTGCTTCGTCCTTATTCGCCAATTCCCGGATTTTTCATCAGAAAGTTCGCAATCTTTGCTTGAGAATAGACCATATATTGTGCGAATATGTCAACCTTTTGTAGCCAAAAATGCTTTTCCGCGTGAAAAATCTGGGTAAAATGTGGTTACAGCCTTTTATAAGATGAGTACTTTATCCCCGATGATCTCCAGGAAGTAATTTCAGCATTTTAGCCGGAAGCACCCGATTTTTCGTTTGTCGTTCACGTTTCCAAAAAGGCTGGCGGAAAATCTCTGCTCTTTCCGGGTGCCAATCAAGTGTGGTAACATGGATTTGAGGGATTTTAAATTGCACCCAAATGCGTGAAACGTATTCCTCAGCTTTTTCCTTTTTTAATTGTGAAGACGGAAATTCTTGGCGTCCGAAGCATTTTCTGCATTGAATTCTCTCTCGGGAGAACAGGTCAATATGCAGCAAATTGATTCCAGTTAGCAGAAAAAAGACAGATTTTATCAAAAACTCCTCCACAGAGCCAAATTTCGATTAAATCTCCTTCAAGAGTAGTCCAAAATGTTTTCCTAATTTGAAATTTTTTGGAAAATTGTTAGAATATATTATGGATAAGATTTGGAGTTGTTTTGTAGTTATTCTGGATTAATTTTGGATTCGCTGTGGGGCAGAATTGGACCAGTTTAAGGCAACTGGTCCAATTTTCATGCAAAAATTAGCCAATACACTTTTCCAAATTTGGAAAAAATTCTTCAAAATGTCTT
>CAJPEX010005913.1:0-14485 GCA_905338405.1 Notodromas monacha | reverse complement strand
TGAGGACATTTGACTTATTACCGTCTGTTTTCTTAGTCACCGTGTCATTCAATTTAAGCCCAAAATTCAGAAGTCTCACAAATTAAAATTGTTCATAAACTTAAACTTGGTGCTGTACTGTAATATTAAAGACACGAAGAATAAACAAAATGGCGAATTACAGTCTGCATGAACTTGTGTGATGAAAGTTTTGCGGTTGGAAGATATTATTTATTTACTTTGTAGGATTGCGAAGGCTCAAACAACTGTGAATCATTGGCGGAATTCAAGATACTGTAATCACAATTTCAAGAGAAGTACAGTATAAAATTTAAAATTCAAGGGGAGTTTTCGGTTATGGGGAGTAAGAGTTTTTTGTGGTAGACATTTTTTTATTATGGTACTGCAGAACCTCATCTAAACTTTTAGAAAATTGTCTCAATATACTGTATTATAATCCAATCATCGTACTAATGAAACGATAAGTCTGTCTGGTTTTCGGAGGATAGACAATTCCCGGGCTATGAAGCAGTTGTTTTTTTTTACCGACCCTTTGTGATCGTCGAGCTAAAGTAGGACAAAGACGCAATTAAAATTGTCGATCACCACAAACACTGGTAAAGCACCCGTTTCATCTGTCCTCTGTGTCCGTCTGAAGAAGCCGTCTTTTTGGCGTAATAATTCCCGGACGTGTTCCTCGTTGCCCTGGCGATCTAATTTTTGATTTTTTGCGATGTTCAGATAAGAAACGACGTCATCGAAGTTTAAATGCTGCGTGCAGGTTTTTCTGGGGCATGCGCAAATCGTTTCATACCGTGTTTTTGTTGTAAATTCTGTACAGATCTTCTCTTATATATTCGTAAGATTATACGTTAGGGTAATGCTAACACTTCTCGTTTTAAAACTTGCACGGAAAAGAAAGGAAAAAAATTCGTAATTTTTCTGGTCATTTTCTGACAAAGAAATCTTGTATATACAATTCATAAACTTGAATCCCACGCAATATTAGTTTGTTATCCCTTCGTTTGATTAGCTTCTTATAGCATCGCTTTTGCCGTTAAATTTGTGGACGAAGAATTAAGGTCTCATTCAGTACATCATGCAACTGATTCGCTGAAAAAACGACTTTTCCCCCTTTTTGAACTCGCGAATTTTCATTAATTTTTCACGGTCAAGTGATGCCACCAATTTCGCGCGTTTTCATCGCGAGGTGAACACAATTTTGATAATTTTTTAGATAACCNTTGATTTCGTTTCCTAGGTCTGAGAGTTTTTCCTTAAAAGTATAAATATAGTATAATCTCGTTACAACGGAGCTTTGGAGCTAGAAAAAACTTCGTTGTAGACATGAATTCGTTGAAACGAAATTGAAATAAAATTGTAGATCGCTATTGTACAGAGACCAACAAGCATATTTATTGTTGGAAGCATTCATTGGGTAAGACGAGATTATTCTACTGTATATGCTTTTGGTGATGCATTCAAAGTGGAATTTTTACGCCGTGGCTATGATTAGCACCCACAAAAAGCAGCTTTTCAAAATGGGCAAAACTATTGTCCCATCAGCGTATAAATTTAAATCATCATATTCTCGAAATCGTACTCTTTACCCCTGGATATATTGGGTGAAAAGCAGTTACCTCTTCGTCAAAAGCGTGCTAAGAAAAGACCATCAACTGATATAGCCTCATCTTTCTTCGACAAAAGCAACCGAATATTAGTGGATCCAAAAGAGTGGATAAATATACAGGGTAGACCTAAAAAGTCAAAACAACATGAGCTTACTTGTGACAAAAAGGCGACTATAGGTGCGTGGTTGGAGAAATAGATTGTTTCTTTAAACACACTTTCAAGTTTCAACGATTGAATTTTTCTACAATGGAATCAGGACAACATTTTGGCATTTATTTGAGGACATTTGACTTATTACCGTCTGTTTTCTTAGTCACCGTGTCATTCAATTTAAGCCCAAAATTCAGAAGTCTCACAAATTAAAATTGTTCATAAACTTAAACTTGGTGCTGTACTGTAATATTTAAGACACGAAGAATAAACAAAATGGCGAATTAAAGTCTGCATGAACTTGTTTGATGAAAGTTTTGCGGTTGGAAGATATTATTTATTTACTTTGTAGGATTGCGAAGGATGAAACAACTGTGAATCATTGGCGGAATTCAAGATAATCACAATCTCAAGAGAAGTACAGTATAACATTTAAAATTTAAGGGGAGTTTTCGGATATGGGGAGTAAGAGTTTGTTGTGGTAAAAAAAAATGTATTATGGTACTGCAGAACCTCATCTAAACTTTCAGAAAATTGTCTCAATATACTGTATTATAATCCGATTATCGTACTAATTGAAACGATAAGTTCGTCTGGTTTTCGGAGGATAAAGGCAATTCACGGACTATAAAGCAGTTTTTTTTTACCGACCCTTTATGATCGTCTAGCTAAAGTAGGACAAAGACGCAATTAAAATTGTTGATCACCACAAACACTGGTAAAGCACCCGCCCGTTTCATCTTTCCTCTGTGTCTGTCTGAAGAAGCCGTCTTTTTGGCGTAATAATTCCCGGACGTGTTCCTCGTTGCCCTGGCGATCTAATTTTTGATTTTTTGCGATGTTCAGATAAGAAACGACGTCATCGAAGTTTAAATGCTGCGTGCAGGTTTTTCTGGGGCATGCGCAAATCGTTCATACCGTGTTTTTGTTGTAAATTCTGGACAGATCTTCTCTCATATACAGTATTCGTAAGATTATGCGTTAGGGTAATGCTGACACTTCTCGTTTTAAAACTTGCACGGGAAAAAAAAGGAAAAAAGTCGTAATTTTTCTGGTCATTTTCTGACAAAGAAATCTTGTATACTATTCATAAACTTGAATCCCATACAATATTAGTTTGTTATCCCTTCGTTTGATTAGCTTCGTATAGCATCGATTTCGAGACAAATTGACGTTAATTTTGTGTATAGCATCGATTTTGCCGTTAAATTTGTGGACGAAGAATTAAAGTCTCATTCAGAACATCATGCAACTGATTCGCTGATTTTTTGCTGAAAAGGGGGAAAAACTTGAGCGCTTAAAAGTAATTAAAAAGTGCCAGTTCACTACGGTGGTTAAAGCGCGCAAAAGTAGCGCTCCACTTGTGTTAAAACTATTAAAAAATCTATTGGCGTGGCGCAGGTTTTGACTCCAGAAAGTCTGGAATCGCATTCGTTATCTCCAGTTTCAATCTGCCTCCCAAGTTTTCAAGTTAAAACCCGTGGAGTCGCCATCATTGCTTCGATACATCAGTCGTGTGTTTCGGAGTAATAACACAAGTTCACAGAAGACAATCTCAAAACAAGGATTAAATCGCGTTTATCGAAGGAAAAAAAAACTCGGTTTTCGCGTTACAGATCATCGTCAAACAAGCCTCGAAAAAAGTGACCTTCATCCCACCATGATGTAATAGAGTACAATGTTCGGTTAAACGTTGTCACTGGTTTCAGTTTATCTTATCGCGCTATTCAACATTTTCCCCCTCTCTATAGTTCTGTTCGGGTTCCTACTAAACTTTCAAGTTATCAGTCGGTTTCATATTTCATTTTAATGCCCGAAAAATCTGTCAAAACCCGCTTCTTCGCGTTTGAGTGTTGGTGATGGGCTGACGAGTTGAAGTTTCAGTTTTTATGGCCAGCACACTAGTAAAAGTACAGCACGTATAACAAGAAACAAAAGAAGTCCTATCCTTACGAAAAAAACAACTTGTTTGGCGCACTGAGCGCACCTTTTGAACTCTTACTCATATCTTTACGGTGAATTCGAGGCGTGGAAGAAGAGCGTTGTGGAAACAGCAGAGCTCAAGTATATTTTGGAGGATATAGTGCTGGAACGTCACATTTCCAGAACAGGTCAAACCATCAACCCTGAACCTGTAAGATTTTCTTGCATTATTGTACATTACAGTAGCTAGTTTCCCTTAAAATTCACGTGAAGATTTTAATACACTTTCATATACTGTATGTCCGTCACTCTGAGTAAGTGCTTCAATCCAGGTACGGCAGGTAGATGTCACTGCTAGTGCTGGCAGCGGTGCCAGTTTCCATTTTGTTGGAGCTGCACGTTCGATATTGATCCGTTGCATTTATTGTATTGCAAACCAATGAATTAAGTGCCTATGATCACGAATAGCTAATATTGATTATTGACTCATGTACATTAATAAACAAATTCATGTCAGTTTAAAATTGCACCAAAATTTCACCTGGTCCTGAATTTGTTCGTGTCCGTCCGTGAGGGTCACCATTGTTGCTAAAACGTTGAGGCATCCATTCTACATGAAACATTTTGCTGATTTGTTCTTAATTTCGGCAAGAAATGAAATCTGGGTGACTGATAGTATAGTAATAGCATCTTTTCATATAGTTTTGGGTCATTCAATACGCATGAGAAAATGTGAGGCAACTTGATCATTTGCGTTGCTGATGGTTTCGCTGTGAGGGAATGCCTCTCAATGTAAAATGTGTAATACATCGACTTCGATATCTTCACGTTTAATCACAGTACAGTACACATTTTTCGATTTATCTACATTAGGCCAGCAGAAAAGAGCATGAAGAGCAATTTACGCGGATCTTTCAAATCTTGGATAACCGAGGAACAGAAGGTTACCAAGATCTCGCAGAAGCTTTGAAGAAACACTACGACTGGCTAAGCGAAGAGTATGAGGAAAAATTCCTTTCTTCGAAATTTAACTCTTTGAAAATTGACGCCAGCAGCTTAAAATCTACGGAAAATGGCATCATATCCGAAATTCCAGGAAAGCTCAATGGACTCGATCTTACTGATCAAGCGAACCGATCAGCGAAGCAAAAGGAATCGCCAAGAAACCTGTAAGTTCTATTTTTTAAAGATTTAATTATAATGAGTCCGATGGGATTCAAAGCCAACAACAAATTGCAGTAAAATATTTAATCTAAACAGCTGAGTGATTTCCCATGCTAATATTCTTTGGTAGAGTTCGCGATTGCACCCAAGCACCGGGAGGGAAAGGTTAGGCATTCGAATTTTCTGCAGATTCTTGATCCCGCTCATTTGTTTTATTTATATGCATGCCAACTTTAAGCATATATCCTTAACTTTTTTCATTTTTTTCCTGAAAACTTGCCGTGGGCAGGTTTCTCCATTTTTAAAACTGGATACTGTAGTATGAAGGTACCTGACATGTAATTTGAGTTTCGAACCAACGATTCATCTGCTCAGCAAAAGCAATAAACAAAATTGAGCGAGTGGTAATGTTTGGACCCCACATATTCTTTATCATCCTGCATATAAAGTGAATGATCATCGAATTTTCACTGTTTCGGCGAAACTTGGTGATTTCAATAATGTTTATTACACGTGTTCGTTGCGGGATTTCGTTTGGTTCAAAAGGCTGCAACTGGTTCCAACGCCGCCGCATGTTTTAATCAGCCGACCTGTTGTGGGTCAGGTCAAGGAGTCGCTGAGAAAAATGAAACAAGGTCATTTCTTTGTTCTGCACGGGATGACGGGCACAGGGAAATCTGTCGTCGTCGTCGACGTCCTCAACGATCTCGATTTCGTTCAAGAAATGTTCCCCAAGGGAGCCTTTTGGCTCAAAATTGGGAAAGATCTGCAGGACGAATTTCTCTTGGCTAAAATGCAGATGTTCTACGAGAGGATCGACGACGTGGAAGTCAATCAGGTACCGAAAATTCCTTATATTGATTTCTCAAAAGGAATCTTCAACGATCTAAACAACAGAACTTATGTTTGTTTATAATTGCATTTCCTTCAACAGCCCTTTCCTACGGTTGTAGACTTGGCCAAATGCCGGCTAGAGAAAAAGGTGAAAGCTTTCAAAAATTCAATGCTGCTGATTTTGGATGACGTTTGGGAGAAAAGCGTGATAGACGCTTTCAACATCGGTGTCAAAGTTTTGGTCACATGCAGCGACTCGTCTATCATGGATGGATTCCAAAATGTGACAAAATTACAATCTGTGAGTACGAAAAGCGCTCCTATGGGGCCTGATTATTCAAATTTTTTCATTAACTTCCAGAAATGCTCATATATAATAATACCGAAATCCAGGGGATATACTCGCGTATATCCGCACCCGCAAGTATAACTTGGAAAAAAAAAATTTCCTCATTGGGTGTTCATCCTCTTAATCCACAACTCTGAATGAAAGTTTTTGTTCGTTTTTTCAAGAGAATCAATTAAGGAGAGTTGATAGTTGGAGAAGCTTGTTAGTAGTTTTCAAGGTCTTTCTGACAGTACACGCGACCATTTCTTTTGGAAATAAAAGAGCGACATCTGTTGCTACGTATTGATACATTTTGAGAAAGAGAATCTAAAGAGAACAATGACAGATCTTTCTATAACTACTGTGCTGCTGTACGTTCTGTCAGATCTTCCAGAAGTCCCGACGAGATGAAAGATGTTAATTCGGATTGATTTGCCGATCAGTAATGATCTCTCCACCAGGAATTTTCGACAGTGTCCTCAATAATTTCACTCTGAATAAGTCCGATGGTGTATAATTTCCGACCGAGCCCAAAAATAAATGTGCTGTACTTACTAATGCAAGAACCTAAATCATCTCCCATTTTAAAATAAATCTTTTGCATGAAACATTTGCCTTTCAGACTGCAACGGGGGGATGCAATCGATGGTTTCTGCAACTACCTCGAAAAAATGCATTTTAAATTTATTTATGGATTAAAAGTCGAAACGTCCTGCTTTCTTTTTCTGCTCTCTGAAAAATTCTTCGAAGATTCCGGACGGCTTAACGAGTGACGAAAGTCTGGAGTTACTTGCAAAAATGACCGGAGTTGAGAGAGATAAATTGCCAGCTGAAGCGGAGAAGATTCACATCGAGGCTCATGGTACGTGATTAGTACAAAGTTTGATTATTATTATCGGTCATTCGTAAAGTTTAAATTGAAAATCATTGGATCTTCGAAGGTCTGCCAATTGTGATTTCCCTCGTCGGCGGCTCTCTCGCCGGCAACGACCGTCCGCAAAAGTGGAAATTGCAGCTCAAGAAGCTCAAGGAAGGCAAAATGAACAATCAGCCACACCCGAACCAGCTTTCAGCAACCAAGTACCCACTGAACCTGTCGCAGACCATGAGTCTCAGTTTCGAGAGCCTGGATCCCAACACGCGAGAACTCTACAAGCGTTGCGTCGTTTTCCCGAAAGATGTCGCATTTTCCTCCTACGCTCTCGGCTCGCTGTTTTCCGACACCGAAAATGGGTTATTTCCATGGGACACTGACGATATCACGAAGTTGTTGACGAAGAAAAGCCTGCTGGTTCGACATGAAGATGAATCCATGCCGAATGCGGAATACATGTTCTCCTTGCACAGGATTCAGCACGACTTCTTATTTTCACGAACCACGCCGGAGGAAAGAAAGGTTGGAAATTGAAATTACTCTGTTTGAAACTTTTTTTTCCTTGCATTCCGACATTCCCGAGGGATAGCCTCTGAAGTTCACAATTCTTTGAAAATTAAATACTGTACATGTAGTATTGCGTCGAAAATCATGTAAAGACGGGTAGAATTAGGACACCCTGATGTAAAAACTGAACAACTCTCAGATGAAGGAACGTGAAAAGTTTCTTTTTTTATGCTAGCTCAAGATATTCATCAATTGTTGGACGTTGATTTCATATCATAAAAGAATTGCGTGATCTCTCGTCTGATTTTTGAAAGCGTGATGAGAAAAATCATTCAATTACTGTATTCCATATCATGTATGAATTGTTGGTTTCTATTTTTGTGGCCGTACATATGCTTGCGTATATACTCATTGTGTTTTTATCTATCTGTACAAAAAGGAAGGTAAACAAAAGTGCGGTAAAAGTCTTGAAGCTGCTGTTGGTTTTTTATATTCAAGTACAGTTCTGTAAAGTCAAAGTCGAATTCCAAGGGACCAGCAAAAAATGTATCTACACAGGAAGTTTTCAAGTTGGGGAAACCATCATTTTATGACATTACATTAGGATGCCGAACTTCAAAGCAAGGGTGCAATTGCCCAATTAGTCACTCAATTACTTAACGCCAACATTGGCGTTAAGTATTGTGTTAAGTAATTGGAGTACAATTATATTTTCTGTCCATGATCTTGTATTGGTAAGCAGAAAACAAAATGAAAATCTTCATTTTTCGAAAACTTTGAACAATATGCAGACCTAATTTTAAAATTTGAATAAATTGATACAGGAAAAATTATTTTCTGAAGGAGTAATGCATAAATCACAGCAATACTCGTCTTTGGAAAAATACTGAAGTTTCTGGAAAACTTGTATTTCTAATACTTTTGAAGGAAAATCAATTATTTTAGATAAAATGATTTAAAATGAAATATTTGATAAACCGCCAACCCCTTTAAACTGCCAGAATTGCTCTGGACAAATGGTGGCGTCTTATTGGGGTTTGACTGTACATGAAAGGATTCAAGTTATTATGGGGGTTTGATTGTGAAAACTTCTGAGTTATGAAGGTACAGATATCACTGTTCTTGAGAATATTCAGACAGGACCACAAAAATTTGGCAAATAGGGAGGTTCAGCTGTCTTTTTTTTTTTTTAGCGCTGGAATGATAAACTGCTGAAGTGGTACTTCTCGACGGAACACGGACGGAAAGATTTCGCGCCATTTCGGGATCAGTACTTCATGTGGCACGTTAGTACTGCATACTGTGCTAATTATTCAAGCCGATATGAAAACGCCATTTTAATTTAAAGATCGGACATCATTTGATGGAAAGCAGCCATCACGAGTGGTTCAAAATATTTGTCAACTTGGACTTTGTCGCAGCAAAGATTTCTGCGACTGGACCCGCAGATTTGCTTAATGATTACGTCAAGTACAGGCGAACCATTCGAGAAGCAGTGGTTTGGAAACTTTATGATATTTGCTCTCTCATTCCTGGAACGACTATTGATTTTTGTTTTTTGTTTTTGTTGTAGCAGAGTGAATCGAACACTGACGGACAAGAAGTACTTCAAGACTTCGACCATTTCGTGCGGATGTTTGGGCACGAATTAGAAAAAGAAAATGCTGACGTAGTTCAGCTCGCTCTTTCTATGCATTCGGATTCCGTTGTTAAAAATGTGGCTAAGCAAGTCATAGCAGACGCCAAGGAACGCGTGTATTTCGAGACCTGGTAATTTTCATATTTCTTCATTAAATATTTTGAGATTATTGTTCTTAAAATCTTAGTTCCCCAACAGCTCCACGAACCAGAAAACTGGACTGATTTTGACGAAGCCGCTGACAAGCACGTCTACAAAAACAGCGTGTTTGTTTTTACCCAAGCACAAAGCCATCTTCATCGGCGATGAACTCGGAAAAATTGAGGTTGGGCAATTTTCTTGCGCCGTTCAATGATTATATGTACAGTACGTAAATATTTCAGAATGACTCGCACAGTTGCATCCTAGTTTTTGAATTTGATTTGAGAACAAATATTTCTTCAGCCAATGAAAACTGATTATGACGAGCTCCGAAATTTTCATAAAGTAATATATAAATACAGTAATCGTATGCACGAGTATAACTTGTGCCACACTTTTTTTAGCTTCACTTTTCTGGCAAGTGCTGGTACTTGAAAATAAATTTTTCTGCAAATTTTTAAATTTTAGCGGGCGTCATAGTACAGTAAAACTTTTCATGAAATTTAAAGTTTTTAGGTTTAATTTTTTAGATGCTGTACTAGGGTGAGTAAAAAAAACTCTTGAATCCAATATGAAGGTGACAATTTGAATAAAAAATGTAGCACAATTGAATGCGAATTACATGAGTCATTTCAAAGTCCAAGTATATTCCCTGGAGTAAAATGATTTTTATATCGCAGAACAACAAATTGCTCGTCTCACGCGGGTGTAATTTTTTCTTTAAAAATTTATCTCAAAAATGAAGGTGTGCGTCTTACATATTTTTTAAAACTGTTTATATAATTACTACAATGCGTTACCACATATTTTGTTTTGTACAATTTTCTTTTACAGTACAGTATATTTTTTTTTTGCTTCTTTCTTTCCATTTTCTGGAATCGGCGAAGCTCAACAGCATAACTTTTATGCACGCTACTGTACTTTATCTTCAAATGTTCACTCTTGACTTATTGCTGTTTCTCCGAAAGATAGAGTTCATTTTCAAATTTCGGAGACTTCTCTTTAACAGCAGATCATGAGTGAACCTTTGAGAGCATGGGAAATCTATAGAAGCGGATGCAGCTTAAAAGGAATGCATTGCTTAATTAATCTGACCATTATAAAGAATTTTTCAGTTACTTTATATATGTCCTAATTGAGATTACAGTACTTGCTGATGCTTAATAGACTATTTAGATTAGGGAATATTTTCCGCATTGCACAAAAAGTAGCTACCAATATGCTGATAAAACTTCCGTAGCACATTTCGTGAAATATTCTCTCTTTCCGATTTCTGCGAAGTCAACAAATAGTTTTTTTTTATATTTTAAATCGCATGTCTCTTCAACTCGGTTTGAATACACATGTTTGTACCTCAATATCTTTGCTAAATTTCAAGAATGATTTTCTTACTTCCAGCTATGGAATGCGCAATCGGGTGCGAGGCTGCTGCTACTCAATGAACACGACCCGCCCGGGAAAACCATCACAGCGCTGGAATTGGCGTGCAATCCTGACGAAAAATCCGTAGTATTATTCGTGTCCACCTCCGCGGACGGCACTGCAAAAAAATGGGAAATCCTCTTCGACATGGACGTGGACGACGCCACTCACAAGCTGAAACGCCGGAGTCGACACGTTTCCGGAAACAGCGTTTCTTCAGCAGCAGCAGCCGCCATCTTCATCCCGGACCACGTCATCATGTCACCGGCCCGGGTTCGGCGGAGCAGCACAACGTCGCTGTCGGTGTCGGTCAGCACTACGCAATTGTCCTCGCCGGCATCATCGTCATCCAACAAGCAACATCAGACGGGATTCGTCAAGCTCACCTTTGACAAACACGAGCCGCATGGGATCAATTGTTGCGCCATTGATTCGCGGAAGGTGCGTGCTGCAACGGGGGACTCGTGCGGTGTGATCCGTGTTTGGCTATTATTGGATGGGGTTGAGGTCAGTGTTTTGAGGAGTCACATCATGAAGAATCTGTGTGGTGTCACGGCACTCGCGTTTCGCACCAATACCGAACACGGCTCGTTGAACATCATCGGTGCCGGCTACAAGGATTCCGTGGTGAGGCTGTGGGATTGGAAGAATGCGACCGTGGTTCTGGTGGGCCAGGAGCACAGAAAAGAGATCGTCGGGATTCATTTCATCCACCATGGTTGGTGTCTATATAATAGGCTTCGCATGATATGCATCATGAGAAATGTAGCACAATTGAATTCTAAATTTCAAACATTTTAGTGTGTACTGTATTTCCTATAAAATAAAATGAAAAATCGCAGCAAGCCGGGTTTTGCGTCTTATACGCGGGCATTGCTTTTTCTCGAAAGCTTTACCTGAAAAATTAAGGTCGCATCTGACGCATGCTACAGTCGAACCTCTCTTTCTTTAAGTCGAACTTCGAAGGCCCAGTGAAAAAATTCGGGTCAGGGAGGTTTTGAGTTAGGGTGGTTTCCAGTTAGGGAGGTTTCCAGTCAGTGAAACAAGCATTTTTGTTGAGATAAAGAAAGAAGAATCACATAAAATTGTACAATATTTGTTGATATTCTTGGCCTTGAATTGCTTCTAAGATGAAATGATACAATGGTGAACTTGGAAGCAAAGGCCCATTTGCCCAATTAGTCTTTAAATTCCTTTCCAAACGCAAGTTACATTTGTATTTCTTCTATCTTTCCTGTAGTGTCAATAAAATAATAGCCAAAAGACGTCCAGAAAATTCTAGGTAAAAAAGTTTGAGGAGGAAAGCCTTTGAGTTGGGGAAAGTTTTTAAGGGTATTTCGACTTTGGGAGGTTCGAGTTATCGAAGTTCAACTTTGGTGTACTCCATTGTTCCAGGCACTATTTAAAATAGAAGTCAAGATAATTTTGACAAAGCGCTTGAAAAAGTTGGTCCTGGGTGAACGTGGAATACACTACATGGATTTTGAAGACTTGGTAGTTGGGACGCTTTAAAATCACAATTAGAGGATAATTTGTTGAAAATTGCAGCAACAAAAAATGATGATACTGAACTATAACCTTAATAATTTGGACTCTCTCTCTCTCTCAACAACGATTTTTTTGACGAATTTATCGATAAACAAATACTGTTTTGGTCCCAACAGGATTAATCCATCTTATAGCAGTTCTCTGCAAAAAAAGTATCTTTAAAGCGATTATTATGAATTGGTTCCCTAAACTACGTTGTATAGAGACGAGAGTCCACCAGCATACGTATATATTTCAGTGACTGCGTTTGGAAATCACAGGCATCGTACATCTTCAATAGGCTCCCGTAAACGCATAAAAAACGCAACTGATTTTTGTGTGTTTACACTGTATACAGAGAATAGTGTCGTGACAGTGTCGAAGAACGAAATTTGTGTGCGAAGCCGTCGACAAGATGACGATAAGGGAAGATTTGACTACGGGAGGACGAACATCTTGCCGAAACCGACGAACAGCTTTTTGACTTCTTCTGATGTCTCACCTGATGAAAAGTACCTGGTTGTTGGGACTAAAGAGAATGAAATTATCTTATGGGAGTTATCAACGCAGACGTTTTTGGCGTTTCATCGACCACATCAGAGGTAATTTGGTTATTTCTTTCGCTCATTCGACAATGGGATTTTTTATATATTCTTCATCGCACTGTGCACATAGGTGTGGACTAAATTTGTTTCGGCTTATTACAGTTATTCTTATTTAAGTTTACGAACAAGACGAATGTTATATCTAGGTGCATCAGATATAGTTAACGCGGTATACTTTATATTTTGTTTTGTTTTAGATCAGGTTGCATCACGTTACTTAGAGTAAAGTTTGATTACACCAAACTATTCTAATATTAAGTTACGTTGCATTGGTTACTGACGATAGATTGGCTATGTTTTATTCGATTGCTTGCAATAATAGCAGGTTTTTTGAAATTAAATTATATACTGTACTTCGGGTTGAGTTAGATTTTTTCTATTTGATCAGGTCGTAATTTAAGCGCCAGCACCTGCTTGAGATTCCATTAAGCAAGTTCCATAATGAAAATAATTTAAGGTTTGCATGGATTTTTAAATAATTAAAGATACGCGTAAATTAATGCAAGGACGATTGCTTTCCATATTTCACGCAACTATTTGCGGGGGGGGGGGGGTTCGATATCAAAATAGGGTACAGAAGTAAGTTTTGAAGGTCCAGCAGAACTGAAGGAATAAAATTCGTTAAATGACGGGGTGAAAAGATGGCACGGAAATGTTGCGGGAAAAAAAATTCCGAGCAGATTAGAATTCCTTTTAAAATAATGTACCTTGACAAATCATTCAGCGTGGTTACTGTAGTGTATTTTCAAATTGTTCTTCCACTTCAGCCCTTTGACGATGCTGAAATTTGGCCGCTTTCCGTTGAAAAACAAGGCGCATTTGCTGAGCGTCTCCTGCGATACTGCTTTGATTCACGATGTCAACGAGATGAGCCATTTATTGCTCTCTCCGANTAAATTGTTTTTCCAGCCGTGTCTTCGAACAAGAATGAAGCAAAGGTCGCAATGAATAAGTCGACGTCTCTGAAGAAACCATCTGGTGCCTCGATGTCTCGCATAACGTGCATTAGTTTAGTGAACGACAAACAGGTGGCAGTGGGATTAACAGACGGGATTGTGGTTCTTTGTCGACACCATCAATCTGATAATTTATCGGCTGAAACTACTTGCAAAATAGCCAGTCACGAGAGGAGCGTGAACTGCGTTACTTCTGCTGAAATTTGCGACAAAAATGGAAATCATTCCGGGGAGAGCTTCGTGATCGTGTCCGGATGTGACGCAGGCACGGTTTTGATAACTAAAATCTCGTCGGGTTCGGATCGTCAGGTAAGTTTCCCCAATATTGAGCTTCTGAATTTTTGGTGAAGAAATTTCTCAGCGAGCGTGCCTTTCACTTGAAATGTAAAAATAAATTAGAAGAATTTTGAGGTAATTTCAGTTTTTTTTCTGTTGAACATTCAGTAGTTAATGGCTGGAAAAATTGAGCAAGTGTCACCAACCATGTGTGCACTAAAATCCTCATGCAGCATACTCTTATGCAGTGGAGGGCAACAAATATTTTTCAAAAATCGAATAGCTTTCTTTATTCCCAAAAAGGGTACTGAGTCAAACGGCTAATCCGAGATTTAACGTTTGGAATAATGCTAAAACCGATGAAGAAGGTCGTTGAATGCAATAGCTAATTGTGTGTTATAGGAAAAAATCGGATTTCTCTTGAAAATTCAAATGAAGATTTTGCGCAACGGAGGAATGAGCTAATTTTGGGCATTTCTTTAATCGGCAGGTTCGAATTACAATCCAAACTGATTACTGGCAAATATT
>CAJPEX010005912.1:0-14491 GCA_905338405.1 Notodromas monacha | reverse complement strand
GTCCACATTGGGCCCTCTGGTTCGTTATCTGGATTAGTTTCATTTTTAAATAATAAAAATGTCATGAATTAAAATTAAATTTCAAACGAATAATCAGATTCAAAAAGTATTTCTCTGGAACATCTGGAAGCATATATACAATACAACTCAAAATCAGCGTCACAAAATTTCAAGTACGAGTGTGAGAATTTTCATGAGAATGAATACACCATGTCAGCGGAAGATCTCATCAAGGTAATCATAAATTATATATTAATTTTCAAGATGACATATTTCTAGAGAAAATATTTCTTTTGAAACAATGTTTCAAAACAAAACCAAGACCATTATGATGTTTAAATCTTATTTTCTGCGTAGCATAAGGTTTTTTTTCACACCCATGCGTTTCAATTAAAATATTTCTATGTGCTTGGAGACGTTCTATTCAACTTTTTCATATCAAAATATGCAGCAGAATGAATTAAATTTAATCACTAAAATACGTCTCATGCGTCGTATGATTTGAAGGGATACAATCTGACGTAATTTACAATTTCTATAATTTATTCATTATTCCGATGCGTTCTTTCAGCTTCTAAAAATATTTCCCGGATTAGTCGAAAGTGAATTTTATTTCTTGAATCAAAGATGAATTCTCGACGAAATAGAAAAGCGTCACTTTCAATACACATGATAACCAATATTCTTCCTGATATCACACAGCAGATGACATTTGTGTCATCTTTCATTCCACAAAGACAGAATAGGCTCGTTAATTTTTCAAACCTTGGTTCTATGACCTAACGAGATTGAAACCCCTCCAGGACATCTCTTAGTGATCGCGTGAGACTAGGGGTCACAGCTGCTGTCGGTAAACCTCACTCACAAAAGCACATCGACGGGGTGCGTTATGTTGTGTGGTATAACGAAAATAGATCCCGGGGAAAGAGTGGGTCCTGGCCGGGATATGGGGGTAATACAAAGCAAGCATGCAGGAGTTCCGGAGAAAAATCACATGCCCGAATCGAGTCTTCGCAAGAAAAATGGACACCTCTCAGGCCCTCGTTTCATCTCTGCCTCACGTCCATTACATTCGCTTTCCGAACATGTTTTCCGCGAGTTGAGGCTGTTGACAACTCGGTGTTCCAGGCTAAGGTTTTGTTTTTTTTAGCTAAAAAAAAACTTTCTTTTTTTAAAAATTAAGTTCACCGCGCAAGAAATACAATCGACGTAACCTGTAGAAATTGCCCCTAATGTTCCAAAAAATTTGAAATCAAGCGATCATCAGAGAGGCCACCCAAGATTGAAAGAAAAACTTTCGAAATTCTTTGTACAAAAGTTATACGTTCCAGAGCCATAAGATCACAGCTGTATAATGTTAAGGATTTTATGCCTCGTAGTGATAGGGGAAAATAACTGATTTCTTCGCAACTTTAATCAGAGAACATTTTAACTTCAGTAATACGCCGGTGAAAAGATAACCAACAACAAAACACAGCCTGAAGTTTTCTGAGCAGTTTCGAGAAATAAGCTGCAGTATTTAATTCGACTCGGTTTAACATTTTTGGGGGGTTTCTTGTACCATAAACTGAATGGTTCAAGCATTGATTGTTCGAATCTTGGAATTTTCCTATTATAGTAATTTTCTGTGCTTACGTGTGTGTTCATTTTTGCATTTTATTCTGAAAAACCTGTTCCCCATTCTTTCGAAAGCCCTAAAACCCAGCCAAAAAAATTTAAAAAAAAAGACACCAGTTTTTTCTCGAACACAGACATATGCAGAGATATTTTGTTAACCGAAGCTTTGCAAACACTGTACAGTACTTTTTTTTTTAACTTCCAATCCATAAAATTCAGCGAAGAATTTGAAAATATTCGGAATGCAAGAATTAGCGTGCGAAAATATGGACGCTAAGCATTATATTTAGATGCCTATTTATTTTTTCTTCAGATTGCTTTTCCATTGAATAATTGAACCACAATCATAAAAATTGATCTCTAGCCGAAAATAAGCTCTCTCACTCAATCTTCGATACAGGTACAGTATTATGAATTGGTTAGTTTCCTACGTTTTGAATGGAATGAGCACATCATTCAATAGTCTTGACTTCAACATTCATGCCTGTGATAGGAACGCTGGCAACCCTATTTCCGGCCAACAGCGATACCTCGCAATGTCAGTGATATTTATACAAACGACAGCCATCAAGCAGATTTGAAATTACGAAATTTACAACTGTTAGTTGAAGAAGCGATAAATACTGTCGGGTAAATCTACCCTCGTCAAAAAATGTTAGCAAAATGTAACAGACCTGCTGTTGAGTAAAATAACGATAGAAGCATTTACAGTATTTTTACGGATTCTGGGTTTCAGGTATTCAGTTTTAGCTGTTCATAAAAAATTGCGACAGATTGTTCATTTAAACCTGCAGAAAAGCATAAAAAAACCTTTAAAAGTATTTTTTGAAAAAAATAAATGTTAATTTGCTTGGTATGCACTGATTTTCACCGGGACACCGGGCATCTTTCAGCTCAGAAGCCACCCCAAATGGTCTCTGTTTTCCTGATGCCTTTTTGCTCACCCCTTTGCTTCCATCGGCATCGTTTTCTCT
The DNA here is from genome assembly GCA_905338405.1 of Notodromas monacha. Classification (NCBI taxonomy): domain Eukaryota; kingdom Metazoa; phylum Arthropoda; class Ostracoda; order Podocopida; family Cyprididae; genus Notodromas; species Notodromas monacha. The sequence continues at coordinate 11,900 of CAJPEX010005912.1, read as the reverse complement.
GCTTCCTCTGCCCCAGATTGCATCCACTTTCTGGACCATATAACCTTCCTGCGAGAAAAAGCTTGGTCACGCGGAGAAAATGCGCACGGCCCGAATGTTCCGTTCCGGCGCCGTGTCGGCGATGCCTTGTTCACGGGGAGATTCGAGCGATTGATGGCCTCATTTGCCCCCTTTTTATCGCATCAGGCTCATCACCTCTCATGCCACTGTTTTTCTTTTCTCTCTCTTATTTTTTTCTGAAGGACTGTCTGATATTACCTCTATGCCTGCAAAAATAGATCCTTGAAAGGCAGAAAAGAATGTGTATCCACCGGAATCCACGGGAATTGGGTTAGAATGCTTCAGGATGATCCATGAGACCATGAGTGATCCATTTCCGCGTGCACATCTGAAAAAACTTGATAATCAAATAAATTTTAAAAACTGATTTGGTTCGTTTCAGGACTTTTCAAACCGATTCAAATGTATTCTTGATTGATTTTGATGTAGGAATTGAGGCAATCACGACGTCTAATTTTCGTATCATCTTTTTTTTGTGGTTTCGAACTTCAACTTGATAGTTACGATTCTCGTGTGCCAGTTATTGGAATCGCTTGATGATTTAGGGGTTTCTCTAGAAAAGGTTATCATTCTTTGTTGAATTTGATAGCACTGAGACGATGGAATACATTTCAACAAATCATCAATCCCTCGTTTGTGAATGGACGTATAAAAGCAGTGTTGGCCGGCATTGTTCTTCTGCCGCCCATAATAGGTTATTTGGGCGATTGTATAATTTAGAAACATAAATGTGGAAAGCACAAAATCATTCAGACGATCCACTGGAAATGATACAAACTTTAAAAAAAATTGCAAACCGACTGATCACGGAAATCTGTTCCCCTCTGTTTAACCTTCCATGCAAGTAGGGATGACAGAAAATGAAAGCAGGTTCGTTCCGGTGTTTGTTTGGATAGAAACACGTTTTTCCCTCTTATCTCCATAATCGATCATTCATTTCCTATAGTGGACATTACATGAATCCCATTTCCCGAAACGACGTGAATTCAGGCGTGCCTTTTATGCATCCGAAGGTTATTGTTGTAATCCCGGGATCCGCTTACCCTGCGTCGGTTATCAAAACTGGGCCACATTTCCCGGGCCCCGGGTCTCGATTTATGACGTCGTGAAGAGGCATTTCCGGTGTCCAAGCTGGCTTCTTGAAAGAAAAATCCCATGACCAAGAAAATCCCATTGGGCAATAGAATACTTGAGGAGGCGCCGTCGTCACTTTTGCAACATGTCGCGTCGAAAGTCTTGTGTATTTCTTCAAACTAAATTCGAACATCAACTCCTGTTGGAAACGGAGGGTGAAAAACAAAACATGCAGTTTAAACCTCTAAATATGCAATTTTACTGTATGCCAAAAGTATACAGTACAGTACTGGACATGAAGTTAATTATCTCTGAGCATTGTCTTTTCCGAAATGAATTTGATATTGCACATCGACATGACACATGCTCAATTTCCTCTGACGGATGATGTAAGTTTGAAACCCGCAATATTTTTTGAAAATAGTTTGCATCTTGGTCTCTTATTCAGTGTAGAGTAACATTGACATCCAATCAAAACTCTGCTTGACTATTTGAAAATTATTCAATTCCTCAAGTTAAATGTATACAAGTTTTTTTAACAGTATTCTAAGCGTTTTCTTGTAAATTGTTGAAATAAGCATATTCTGAAAAATGTGGAAAAACCACACGAATGGCTCGACAATAAAGCAGTTTTTTCTCAAGGTGCTAGTTTTTTTTTCTGATTAATTGCATAGCATTACATTTTGATTATACTTGTAAGTTGTAATCCAGTACGTTCAATCTTTCCACGAGTACTTGGGTAAAAAAAAAAAGCCCTACGAATGTTTTATCGTGATTGATGATGTCTGCGAGCCATTTTGATCAAGTAGCAGCCGACATCTCGGAGATTACGTTGAATGTATTTGACAGATTCCGATAAATGTCAAAAAATGCATGGCTTTTTTTTTTTTACTACGAGTTGAGTTGTTCATTGCTTGAAGGGCCAAAAATCTCGGAAGATAACTTCTCTCGGGTTTCTCATGCTGAATTCGATGAACAGGAATGTTTTCAACTTTTGCAACGCCCCCGGTTGAGACGATATTGGCCTGTTGTTCCTCGGGATTCCTTGTGTATACAGGGAAGAAAAGCCGCAGGTGCACGCGAGAATAATGTTTCACGGGTTAGGAGCATCTATAGGAGGAAAAGGGGGAGGGGTGCTTTTTATTCTCTTTTGGCCATTTCCATTTATTTTTTTTTATTTTTTTGTGACGACGAAACAACGTCGACGAGGGCATTTCGCGACAGTCACGTGCATCGATTATCGGACGGAAGCGTCGATCAAACGTCTGCCGAGATCATCCTCGCCCGGAACGGTGCCAGTAATTGAATGATTCTTCCTTTATACGTTTGTGTAGAAACACGTATGCCTCTGGCTTCCAATGACGACTTGGACCGCGGGGGAATGTATTTAAAAGATTCTTTTTACAGAGGTTTTTCGTCGATTTTTCTTCTGTACAGTTTTGCCCTGTTCGTTATTTTCTAAATAAAAGTACGAGTGTACTCAGATGCGAATTTTTGCAGATGCACAGAGAACAGAAAAGTTAAAAAAGTCTTAAATAAGAAATATTTCAATGCCTATAGAAGCTTTCTATATGTAGGGTGGACATAACCGGGAGGACCAATATTTTTCAATCAATATGCAGGTATCTCGGAGAATATTTGAGATACTTTGTTAAAAAAATTAAGGTTACGATATATTTGACTTTCATCATTGCTTTGGTTTGTCCAGCGTATTCGTATTGTACTTGTTATTTGCGCATAAAAGCGGACAGTTCACAGTTTCGTACTTTAAGAAAACTTAAAACTAGGCTTTATTTGCAAACCGCCAAGTGAAGTCGTTGAGCAGTCCTTTACTTACGGAACTTCTAACTTCGTTTAATTCGAGTATAATTTTTGGAATACGCAAATGTCTTTTGGTTCTAGTTTCTTTGCTGTAAACCTGCGACGAAAAGTTTTGAATTTGAAGCGATTTTTGGGAGCCATCATATGACTCGTTTGCATGTCGTCTTCGGTAATGTGTAACATATGCGGAACTAAGCCTTAATATGCGTATTTTCTAAAATTTTACTTGTAAGTTGTAACATAGAAAATAATACATATTGCAGTAAAAAATGAAATAAAATTGAAGCGTGCGAAACGATAAATTGAATCATCCGTTTTACAGAGTTATCAATTTTGAGATTGTTCGAGCCAAAAAAATGAAATGATGGCTGCGAAGACGATTGTTAAAATTTCAATGTATTGGTGTAACAAAAACAACAAAAAGCGGAATTCAAAGCAGCGAGGAGAAATACGCGACTATTATAATTTATGCTGGCCTTGAGGAGAAAAATATACCGTATATCTCTTCAGAGAATGGAACACTTTTTCTGGATTTGTTTCTTCTTTCAGAGATTCTTTTTCGGACTAACCAATGAATTAAACAAAGAAAAAGACAACAAACTTCCTCTTCCAAGATTTCCATGCCTTCTTGTATGTGAGATAGCAGGTCCACCCGATGTATGCAAATTAAAAAGCAAATTCATGAACCCGTAATTCACCAGAATAATTACGACTTCGAAAAGCACAGACGCAGTTGGAATTCCACTATAAATCTTGATGATTTGTCAGGGAATGATGCACATTTACATATTCGGAGAGTTAAATCCACAGAACTGCAACATCAGAGATCATTGCTGTATAGAAATCAATGCGGAAACTTCGGCGGAAATGCGAAATAACAGAACCGTAGGTGTGTTGGCGTAATTTAGGCGTAATAGGGTCGAAGCAACCCTAACTGCATCTTCAGCTCCTACTGCAAGTGGTAACCAATAGGACTTGGTGTTCCCCAAAGAGCACGGGCTAAAACGCGTTGCCCAACAAATCGGAACCCGTCAAAATATCCCCGGATTTCGTTGATATACTTTGGCTGCAAAGTATTGTATTCTGTTGCGACGCGATGATGCATTTTGGAATAGCTACAAAATGTAAATCTGGCTATTTGCGGAAATCGAATATTTATCCGACACCATTTTGTACAAACTCATCTGCTCTTTTATGCAGCTCTTGGCTTCGTCTTTGCACGAACGTAATTTTTTCATTTCAGCCATTCGTTTGGTACTTCGCCTACAACTTCCCTAGATTGAGTCTGTTTTATTTTATTTTTTTTAATTAATAAAAATTCAATCTTGAAGTGCGTGTAAAAAGTTCTGCTTATTCAGAGAGCACCGCATTGCTGTCAAAATTTGTTCACCCGTAAATTTTATTTTGCGAAAATTATTTCATGAAACTTTTTTTTGTGTATTTTAGGACTTTATTTTTCAACCGGGTTAATGAGAAGAAAAACCTTCATTTTCTTGCGATACGAAGTGTATCTTCAAACGGCCACAAATTTTTGACAATTTTCGAGACTACACGTATGGTATGGCCCCGAATCTCGTTGTCAGCTTGTTTTTGCAGAAGACGACTGCCGGGATTTCGCTGGGACTGCGAATCGAAAGACCACTTCTATAGGAGGGTTGCACCAACAAAATATAATTCCATGACGCGATTTTTTCATGAATCACGATACTGTGCAATGAATTTAGGAATTTCCACGTAATTGAGTGAGTGCGACTTTTCAGGAAAAAAAGAATAATGTACTTTGAACTTCCAATGTAATTCACAGCTAAAACAGTCAAAATTAACATCCTAGAATCAGATTTTTTCTGACTATAGCAAGCTCAGTCCAGCTAAATCAATGTTCAGTCATATAGTTCAAATTTGAATGAGTGATAACCAGTTGAAAAGGTTCAGGTTTTTAGGCCTGAAGAAATCTTGTCTGAGACCTCAAGTCAAAACAGAAGTGAAAGAATCGACTTAAAAATCGCAGATGATTCGTCGACTGATAATCCAGCAAAAATTCCATAAATCTTCGGTTATACACTTCGTTTCAATTCACAAAAAAAATCCAGCTGTAAAAATAAATTAATTAATTAATCCCACTAATCGTAGTTGTATGCTTCAAAATTTAAAAGCGAATACCTCTTGGAACCATTAACGATGTTTTGGGTTCATAATTTTTTTTTTCAGTAATATGAACTAGTTCTCATTTCCGTTTTTAGAGACATCCCTGTGTTTTATGGGGGCCTTCATCGTAGCCATACAGAGCAATACTGGTCTCTGGAATGGTTGGCAAAAGCATAATGTTTGCATGGTAACTTTTCCGGTGCCTGCCGGAACGACTTCCTGGAGGGGAACTCCATTTCCGAGTTCATGCCAAAACCTTGCCAGAAACATCATCGAGTTCCCTTGTTTATCCATTAATGTTCACGCAGTGGAAATTATGTGTCTAAGGGTCGCACTGTTAATGATGACAAGGTTTTCTTCATATCACCAACATGTCGTGTAAAACATGCAGGCCTCTATGTATCCATGCGCGAGACACGTTGTTTTATTGGGAAATTGAAAATCAAAAGAGGTGCGGTTTCGAAAAAAATAGGTCTCGTTTCTGGATGATGATGGAAGATGTCAGTCCCAGGGGGAAAATAACTTCGGCGTATTTTCATTTTATTTTCGAGGAAAGACGTGTCACGAATGGATCGATGCCAGGAAAATCAACGCGTGACGCTTTTCGCTCTCCAGGGCAGGAATATTCAGCAGTTTATTACAACACTCGGCCTAAATCAATCTCAAGTTTCGCGGTTTGCATGCCCAACTTTTCCCCCCCATGCGCGGTTCCGGAATGCAGATCGATGAGAGCAGCAACTTCCGCGCTTTGCGGGAGGCCTTCTGCGAAGTAGCTTTAAAAAAAAAAACAATATTTTTCGCGCTTGCGTAGAAATGAATAAGTATTTAAAAGTGAATAAGTTGGAAAAGCAAAAGGCTGTACCTAAATTTTTGCAATGCTTTCAAGAAAAGAAATCATGTTTCAACTTTTGAAATACAGGTGGAATACCTCCACTATGATCTTGCCTGCAACGAATTTTTTCTTTATAGGAAGGGTTTTTTTTTTCTTTTTGGCCCACAGGGTTCTTTGCCCATGTTATAGGTTTTTTCTACAACGCAATTTTTCTCTACAACGCTTTTTTTCTCTGGTCCCTGAATTTTGTTGTAGAGACATTATTCCATAGTTATTCTTTTTTCCTTCAAAAAATTTTAAATTTGAACATATTGTGCGACTTTTTTGCAAAGTGGTTCTGATGATGTGCAGTAGCTCGGAGGCATCATCAGAGTTTCGCCCGAGCACAAGTACTGTATCATCTAAATTTCATAGGGTGTATACATCATCAAAACTTCGGGTTGGAAAGTTTTAGATTCCATTTTAGTATTATTTTCATTTGAATGACGATTTTGAGTGACTCAAGTAGTTCATTGTTTTGACACGAAGCTGAAACGCAAGTAATAACCATCAATCGAAGAGGGAAATGGAAGGCAAAAGGTTTAAATTTTGAAAGAACAATTTTTAAATTTGGATGAGTCCCAATCATTACGGAAAATGATTTTCAAAATGCTGGGCTGAAAAATGAATAAATGCAGCGCAGTATTTCCTTTTTTCATTATCCAAAACTGTTCTATGGGATCTTTCTCATCGGTCATCACAATTCTTGCACGAAAGAATTGACTGACTTTTAGGTCTGTCAACAGCAGTTACATTGTTCGCAACTGAATAAATGCTCGGGCAGAAATCAGTACCAGGTTCAACTAAAAATTAGTGCTAAANGGAACGACTTCCTGGAGGGGAACTCCATTTCCGAGTTCATGCCAAAACCTTGCCAGAAACATCATCGAGTTCCCTTGTTTATCCATTAATGTTCACGCAGTGGAAATTATGTGTCTAAGGGTCGCACTGTTAATGATGACAAGGTTTTCTTCATATCACCAACATGTCGTGTAAAACATGCAGGCCTCTATGTATCCATGCGCGAGACACGTTGTTTTATTGGGAAATTGAAAATCAAAAGAGGTGCGGTTTCGAAAAAAATAGGTCTCGTTTCTGGATGATGATGGAAGATGTCAGTCCCAGGGGGAAAATAACTTCGGCGTATTTTCATTTTATTTTCGAGGAAAGACGTGTCACGAATGGATCGATGCCAGGAAAATCAACGCGTGACGCTTTTCGCTCTCCAGGGCAGGAATATTCAGCAGTTTATTACAACACTCGGCCTAAATCAATCTCAAGTTTCGCGGTTTGCATGCCCAACTTTTCCCTCCCCCATGCGCGGTTCCGGAATGCAGATCGATGAGAGCAGCAACTTCCGCGCTTTGCGGGAGGCCTTCTGCGAAGTAGCTTTTAAAAAAAACAATATTTTTCGCGCTTGCGTAGAAATGAATAAGTATTTAAAAGTGAATAAGTTGGAAAAGCAAAAGGCTGTACCTAAATTTTTGCAATAATTTCAAGAACAGAAATCATGTTTAAACTTTTGAAATAGAGGTGGAATTCCTCCACAATGATCTTGCCTGCAACGAATTTTTTCTTTATAGGAAGGGGTTTTTCTTTTCTTTTTGGCCTATAGGATTCTCTTCACATGTTATAGGGGTTTTCTACATTGCAATTTTTTTCTACGACGCTTTTTTTTTCTCTGGTCCCTGAATTTTGTTGTACAGTAGAGACATTCCATAGTTATTCGTTTGTCTTTCAAAAAATTGTGCATTTGAGCATATTAATTGCGCGACTTTTTCGCACAGTGGTTCTGATGATGCGCAGTAGCTCGGAGGCATCATCGGATTTTTGCTCGAGCACAAGTACTGTATCATCTAAATTTCATAGGGTGTACATCATCAAAACATCGGGTTGGAAAGTTTTAGATTCCGTTTTAGTATTCATTTGAATGACGATTTTGAGTGACTCAAGTAGTTCATTGTTTTGACACGAAGCTGAAACGCAAGTAATAACCATCAATCGAAGAAGGAAATGGAAGGCAAAAGGTTTAAATTTCGCAAAAATAATGTTTGAATTTGGAGGAGTCCCAATCATTAAGGAAAATTATTTCCAAAATGCTGGGCTGAAAAATGAATAGATGCAGCGCAGTATTTCTTTTTTTCCACGACCAAAATTGTTTTATGGGATCTTGATCATCGCTCATCACAATTCTTGCACGAAAGAATTGACTGACTTTTAGGTCTGTCAACAGCAGTTACATTGTTCGCAACTGAATAAATGCTCGGGCAGAAATCAGTACCAGGTTCAACTAAAAATTAGTGCTAAATTTCAAAACAAAATGTTTTTGAAATATCTCCTATATGTGAATATCACCAAAGAATTTCACTCTCAATTTTCACACAACTATTCTAGAGCATCGTGATGAAAGTCTCGCGGTCGACAAACACACGAAAAGAAAATTTCATCACTTCAATTAATATTTTTGCGAGAAAGTGTATACGGTATGCCGGAGTATCAATAATCAAACTGAAATCCAAGCATTTTTTTGTTAAATAAAGCGAAGGAAATCGCTGCTTGTATTTGCTCAAGATTGTTCAACACAGCTGATGATAGGATGCATTTAAAAACATTTTTTCACGAAGGAATATGTAAGAATAGGAGATGTAATATTTGCAAATGAATTTTTCAAACTTTCCAAATGACCCTCGGGGAACAGATCAAATTTCAGACGCGTGACGTCGTGTTAAAAAATGAAAAAGGCGCTGTCAATATTCACGCCCTCCCGGGAATTCTGAGGTTGCTCGTTATGATAAATTATTTCCTCTCTTTCGCCGAGCACGCGTTCATTCTTGCGTCAAGGAACTGAAAAGGCAGTTCACCTTTCAATTATTCGCGCAGACACTGGCAACAGCTGGGCGAAGCGTTTTGCAAAACAGGAAAAACAAGATGACTCGGCACAACGCCGAGAGCATCATGAAGTCGCGGTGGGTCCGCGAATAATTACTACTCATCTCTCATACTTTTTTTTGTATTTCTCTTTGGCCCTTTTCTTCCTTCAGGGGGAAAAAATGCGAGTGCCATTTAACGATCTTTTTCGAAACGGCTTCCCGTTTAGGAATTCCTTGTGTTTCCACGGAAAATTTCGCAGCGTTGGAGGGGGGAAGAATAAGAGAGAATGATTTCAAAAATAAAATGTACGGCGCGAGCGCGTTATTGATGTGGGTGAATATCGTTTTTCACGCTCGGCGCCTGGTTTCATTACTCTTGATGGAAAACGGAGCTCTGGATCGCTGCCTATACGATGTGTACTTTTACAAACAGCGAAAAAAATAACTGATATTCTTCCTCGAAACTTTTTTTTCAATATTCCAAGGAAATCTTCTTTTCTGGTACGAGGCGCCCACAGAGAACTAGGCTTCTTTTGAAAGACGGTAGGTAAAAAAAAAAAACGCTACGGGATGATACAGTACTGTACTTCACACCTTTTTTTTTAAACCGAAATAGAAATAAAATATCATTCCGATATATGCGCTTATTGACTTATTCGAGATATTTTTCAAATTTTCCAATGAATTTCCGAAATTTTGATTTGAAATGCGAGAACTTCCAGCAGTACGTTGAGTGATATTTGTCCATTCACGCGAATGCGTGATACTGTATATGGTGATTTTCAACGTGTAAATATGAACGTGCTGTGAGTTCGAAAAATGGAGCAAGTCTGAAAGGGAGACGAATTTCGACATCATCTAATTGAGGCTTTATTTTCGTGCCTAGAAATATTTAAAATTTCGTCACTTTATTATTAATGGAAGTTCCATTTTGATTTTTCTATGCCAAGCTAAGGTCAGTGGTGAACAAACATGAATTATTTGTTTTAATAATTAAAAATTTCGTTGAGGATTCTGTTTTCCAAGAGCAATCAAGAGTTCTGGTGTGAAAAATGAGAATACAGCTAAACTCAATGCAACGATTTTTCCACTACGATTTTCTCTGTACAGTATATAACAATTTTTCTACCTATGCCATGAGGTTCTTTTCAGCGAAATTTTCTCTAGAACGTTTTTTTTTTGGTTATCCCTTGAATTTCATGGTAGAGAGAGTTCACCTACAGTGTAATTTTCAATATTTCAAGCATATTGGTCACTTGTCCAAGTGATGTGAAGATATTGTTCCTTTATTTCATGTTCCGCCTTTTTTGACTAAAATTTGAAACATATGTGACTCGTATGCTCAAACTTCCTGAAAATACGAAAGTTTAGGAAGTTCAGAAAATATGACAGTTGATGTTACTGCATCAACTTTATTTTAGGCATTTTTGTTCGTGAATCTTCCTTTCAACTCATGAAGCGCAGAAGATTGCGTGGTTATTTTTAGGATTTTATATTCGGTTGTTCTCCATGGATTTCGGACACCAAATCTTAATGCCAGTTGGTTCGGATACAACGATGTTTTGTGAAATCCCAAATGAAACCGAAGCACAGTTCTCTCAGGAGACATCCGACTGAATCCCATCTGTGGTACCATGTCCTTGTTTTTGTCAAGTCCGCCCCGCAGGTGGTTGTGGATAAAATTCCTAGTCAATGCAAGGCTCAAGATCTCATGGAATGCTTTGCATTTTCTGGAAGTAAATCAGTTCCTCATCCTGCACGAAAATGTTTGAGTAATGATTATGCTAATAAGGGGATGAACCATTTCAGAGCTATTCCGATTGCCAGCAGTCGAGGGGCGTGCGATTTGTGGCCACGGGCTCTGCTTGCTCGAATTGAATTACGTTTTCATGTTTTGAGTATCTTATTACTCGGTTTCGAGAGGGCTTGATGATTTATTTCAGAAGGGCGTGGAAGAAATTACCAGCTCCGAATCCAGGGGGGATTTGCCGTCGGTCACGTTGGAAACATGGTATATTCATTGAGGTTTTTATGTTCCTTTGTTGAGTTAAAAGCAGGATTTTTCTCGCTGAACGCGATTAAACCTGATCTAATCTTGATAATCTTTTTCCGGATGACGATTTACAATATTTAATCGGATGCGGAAAGGCTTCAGGTTCTTAAAACAATGCATATATCTGCAATTTTTTCTCCCGATAGTTCGATTGATCGAGAAAAACATATAAATGTACTGTATACTCGTATATTTTATCATGTCACCTTTGAAAAGAGTTTTGCTACGAATCGATTTATTGTACTAGTTTTTTAATATACTGCAATAATGAATCGTATATGGATTCAATATTGTACTTTGTACGATGATTTCAGATGAATGATTAAGCAATTACGAGGGGCCGAACAAAAGTTGTCGGAATGGGAATTGAAGCAGCATAAAATTCAGCTGAAACCAATTACAGTATTGTTTAGAAAAACTAATTTTTGGCGCAAGATAAAAATTCAGTCCTCTACTCCACTGTGACACAATTTTCCTGTATTGTGAAAGTCACCCTGCTGCATGCAGCTTTCTGCTCTTCACTCAAAAGATAAGGCGCCCATCTCGCAGCCGCCACATTCTCATCCCAAGTGGCGGCTGCAAAGGCGACTGTCAATAAAAATGGCGGAATTGATAATCAATCAATGGTGGCAACCCTTGGAATTAATGCCATGTAAATTTTAAGAATTCTGAGGGCAAAACAAGGGGTAAGCAAAAAATGTTACAGACAGTCGATTCATATTTCGCGTGAAGAGTAGACAGTTGCGAAGGTGGCTTTTGTGAAAAAAAATTTCTGATGTGAAACAGTGCTGTATTTTTCTTGTGTCAAATACGTTTTTTTCGGAACAATAGCGGGGTTTCAGCTCAATTGTACGCCATTTCAATTTGCATTCCAATATATTTCTTTAGACCCCTTATAAATCCGAATCATATATGATCTGATTGCGTTTGGAGCCAATAAGAAAGATTATTTTTTTTTGTGGTGAAAGCAGGCAAGATACCATCTGCGACTTTATGCTTTCTTATT